>JAUMHP010000041.1:10629282-10644828 GCA_032361065.1 Enteromius trimaculatus | reverse complement strand
AAGGGATCTAAAATATGGTCATGCCTAATGAGGCATTCATTTGTGGTTTATTATCAATACTAATAGCCAATATGCTAGTAATATGCATGCTAATAAACAATCAGTGAGAATAGGTCCTTGAAATAGTTACCGTAAAAATGTGTCTATATATGTGTGTGTACTGTGTATATTTGTAATGTATAAATAAAGACACCCACAAACAGTATGTGTGCGCAGTACCGTATAGATATCGTGTACATAAAATTGCTTATTTTGGCTGTGATTAATCATAGCCCAGCAATAATAAATAAACCAGGCTTTAAAAAGAAAAACCTATGTCATATGGGCTGCTTTTCCTATTTAATGGTGAGATTCGTGTCATTTTGGAGCTTGTTCGCCCCAGTCCTCATTTACATTCATTACATGAAAGAACACAGAATATTCTATACAGTTAGCATTTTTTGTGTACCATTGAAAAAGACAAAGGGGTCTATAACATAAAGGTGAGTAAATGATAAATCTATTATAAATCATAATGTTCTATTCTGCGTAAACTGTGCCTGTAAGAGCAAGACTATTCATGCTTTACCTGCCAGGGGTAGAACAGAGGCGTCTGATCCAGCGGCACTCTGAGAGGAGCTACAATCACCAGCTCGAACAGGAGTCCCAAGAGCAGAGGGATCACTCCAGCCAGCAGCACAGCCACAATCAGTGTTTTCATGATCTGAATTCCCACAAATCAGCAACAAGGCTCATTATGGAAACATCTGTCTTGGAGTCCTTTGTATGTAATCAATAGTTTTTAACTCATGCATGTTGCAGTAAAATAACTACAAAATCCTAATTTATTCCTCTTTTTTCCGTTCTTTTTAAGCCACCAGTAAACCAGTCAAGTCATTACCATGAGTGTCCACTCCTGAACCTTGAGCAGGATGACTCTCCGGCCCTGAGGCATCCAGGCCAGCAGCACTGTGATCGCTCTGATGGAGAGCCAGCACACATACAGCCCACATGCTGCAGTGTACAGCTCATGGATCTTAGCACTGCCTGTCCAGAAGGACATCAGCCAGCGTCCAGTGAACACTGTAACAAACACACAGAGAATTCAGAGCACTGCTGAAACAGACCTTTCTATGCTCTCACCATGGAAATAAATAAATAAAGGTTTTAAGGAAAATATTATTTAAGTAATATACTACTATTACAATATTGTTAAACGCTAAAGTAATAGTCTCTTATGCTCAGCAAAAGCTGCATTTTCTTTTATCAAAAATAAACGGTAATAAAGATTGTTATTATTCTAATAAGAAACTTAAAGGAACACTCCCCTTTTTTGGAAATAGGCTCATTCTCCAACTCCCCCAGCGTTAATAAGTTTAGTTTTACCGATCTCAGGGTCTGGTGATAGCATTTTTAGCATAGCTTAGCATAAGTCATTGAATCCAATTAGACCAGTAGCATCGCATAAAAAAAAAGACCAAAGAGTTTTGATATTTTTCCTATTTTTAACTGGACTCTTCTGTAGTGTAATCTTGTGCTAAGACCGGCAGAAAATAAAAAGCTAGATTATCTGGCTATTTTCAGGTGCTGCGTGATATCACTCCCATGTTTTCAAAAGTTATGTTTTATAAAGCAATGTGAGGGTGAGCAAATGACAAGATGGCAATTTTTTGGGACTCTCACCTGGCAATGTGAGACACACCAAACTGGCCAAAAGCAGGGTCACACACATAAACAATATCAGCAACACAATCTACGAAGGACAAAAGAGAAAAACAAACATTAAAGACCACGGATTCGAAATTCAGATTCACAAACTCAAGACATTCACTGAAGAAAAATTAAGAGTCAATTGGACAGAGCTGGAGTACCCTTAGAGGAAATTTGATTGGCCGGTGATAGGGCTGAAAGCCCACTGGGCCCCCCTGCTGCAGTATGGCCTGGTGGGCAGCGTGTAGTCCTTCGCCCACCACAGGAATAGCGTTGTTTCGGGCCTGCTGGTTGTTGTTGTTGGCTTGCTGGTTTCCATTGTTCTCATTGTCTTCTTGGTCTCCCAGCAAGTAAGAATGCAAGTCTCTGAAAAGTGTGGCGCAACGCGATTGATTAGTTCAGTTCGGTTTATTTATATAGTACATTTAAAAAAACACCATGGTTGACCAAAGTGCTTCACAATGTCAAAAGGGAAGGGCACACACAATCAATACATTAAAATCATCACAATGTCTCAAGATCTCAACTCAGTTTAAAATAAAAGCCAAAGAGTATAAAGGTGTCTTAAGCAATGACTTAAAAAATGTCAACACTCTGAGCTGTCTTTATGTGAACTGGTAAACCATTCCACAACTTCGGTGCCACCACTGAAAAAGCTTGGTCACCTTTATTTTTTAATCTGGCTCTAGGAATACCCAGGAGCACCTGATTGGATGATAGATTTTTTTTTTAGGACAACACATAAAACCAGGAAAAGTCATTTAAGTCCATGAGGTTAACGGACCTAATGAGCAACAGGGTAAATGTGTGTGAGACTCACAGCAAGTAGCCAGCGGTCACGGTCCAAGCTCGCACCAGACCTTTGAGCCACTGCCGTGTATGTCCCTGTTCCAACAGAGCAGGAAGAACAACCTGCAACAATAGCAGCTCCAGAGACAGCTCACTCACCGGAGCGTCGCTGAAAGAGAGAGACAAAGTCATTATATTTATATGTAAACTACAGGTATCGCTCTATATTACTTAGCAATAGAGCATGACATCAATTTGTACAGTAGGTCACCCATAATGCTAACCCTCCACGGGTTCCCTATGGAACATCTAATTGGTTTTTTTAATAAAATAGCCTGGGAGTCATCTTACCAGATCTGTAGCATTTTTCCAGGCCTTACAACACCCTTTTGGTCCTCTTTAAATAACAATTTCACACTGTCACAAGCTTGTTATATTTCATCCTTTCAATTCTTGAATACTAATAGGAACATTTTAAATGGATCCAACACTACTGCCCTTTTTATGTGTGCATGAGCTTGCTGATGTAACTTATCCAAGTTCCAATGTAGTTGTACAGTAGCAACTTGCCAACGATATCCTTTAAAAGCACAATGATTTAAAAATAACCATGTCATTTATGTTTTAGAAACAACTATGGAGGTTTCTTTAAATAATGCTTAACCACAGACTTTAAGGCTCGTTTATAACAATAACTATTAGTGGCACATCAATGAACAATCATTCCATTCACTTTAAGCACACACATACGTTGTGTTGTTTTCTGCTTTAAATATGCAAGTCTTTTAAAGTCATTATGAAAGGTATTCAAACTATATTGCAAATTATAATAGTTGTGGTGTGTACTTCCCCATTCCCCAAAATGATTATTACAAATTTAAAGTTATAATTATCAATATAGTTATAGCCCTTGGTGTGAACAGCCCTTTTATTCTACACATAAATTGAAAACCAGATTTCTAAAAACTTATATTTCAGAGTTAAGCTGAGGAGTTGTTATCAATTAGTTAACCAGGAGAGAACAGGGAGTTATGTAGTGTTAAATCTAAAATAAATAAACATTATTTTATATAATGTCTCTGTTTTTGTTCATTAAAAATGAATGTCAGTATAGACTAGTTTTAGACACCAGTGGCTTTCATTGTTTGGACATAATAGCTGAAAGGCTCCCCCCCCCAAAAAAAATATCTTCATAGGGGTTTGGAAGTTCAAACATTAGCTTTCTGAGTCACTCAAACAATATTTAAGCCTCCCAACATGTGAAAGATGGCCTCTTTCAGCAGAAGTCAGAGTCAGTGCCCTAACAAACACTACAGCTGTTCAAAGTACTCTCCTTGTGATGAAAACTCAACACTGCTGTGAGGACAGCAGGGTTACATAGAGAAACATAACCTAAATACACAGTGAGGACACTTCCTATGACATTACCGTTGTGGACATTAAATTAATAGCACTCTGCAAGATCAGAGAGTAGTAATGCTCTGCTGGGAATGACGACATCAGGTGTAAAATACCTGCCAAATGATGCAACAGGCCCACCTGACACTACAGAGAGTCCTGACACTCATTAGGTAACGAAGCAAAGGTCTGCCATGACAGCAGTAATTAGCACTTCACATTTATAGCCCTTTTAACCATGAAGTTCACACAGAGAAAGAACGTTGCTGCTGCCACTGGTTGCAATCTCTGACTGGACTTAAACAGTAAAACAAGCAAAAGCACCAAACACCACATCTTTATACAATGTTTAGGCAATTATCTCATGGAACATTAAGCTTTACGACTTCATGATAATGAAATGGAAATGCAATTAATTTACCTGTAAAGCATAACATTGTAGGGAAGAAATGAAGGGAAGATGTGTTTGATTATCCGGATAGGAAGCCACAACATCAGAAGAACAATTGAGCCAAAAACAACCTGAAAAGAGAGAAAAACCTTTTCATTTAAGAACACTGAAATCGGAAATATGTGGAGCCTTAAAAAAAGAGGGGGGGGGGATGTTTGGGCACGGTAATGGGAAAAAATAAGACAGAAGTATCACTTTCTCCTGATAAACTCTGCATTTGCTCACAAAACATTTGCATTCCCTCTCAAACGTACTACACTCCCTGAGAAACCTGAACATGCAAACATTGTCCATCTGTTGTTACTGCCATAACAAATGTTCTGTGAATTAATGCAAAAGTTTATCTTTCGCAAGAGAAAGCAAAATCACTGAATTTTTCCCTCCATTTATTTCCCCCATCTCCATGAAATTTATTGGGATCCATTGAAAACGGTCTCAGAAATGGTTTATTTCCTTACCACTGATAATATGAATCGTCTCAAGTGTCTATAAATTGGTAGGTGAATCATTTCCTGCACTGGGTTGAAATCTGGATCATTAAGATTTCTGAGAAACCACAAGACTCCAGGCCTCAGAACCTAAGAAATACAAGGAAAGCACTTAAATCCATCAAACATCTCTGAAAACGCTTCTGCATGATTTAACTGAAATAAGAAATGCCCACCTCTCTGAGTAGAAGAATGAAAGAGGCAAAATAAAAGACATAGACCATCCCCACCAGCCAGTGAAGGAACATGGTGGTCCCTGGGGCTGATTCAAAACTCAACTCTCTGTCTTTCAAAGAGGCATCAAACATTTCCTACAGAACAGAGAGATTAACAAAATAAGGCTTTAAAAAGGCACGCTAATTTTTTTTCCTCATTTAAAAAAGAAAAATGTTGATGAGATGAATGGGAATGTTAACCAATAGCTTTCTACAATTTTTTGGGCCAACGTGAACAAAAATGCATACCTTAAATTAGTTAGAAAACAATAAAACTAAATACCAGAGAGCAGATATCAAGCCACCAGCCGCAGATGAGGGGGAACACGCCGATCTCTACAACTACTAGAAGAGACACCTGGAAGAAACAAAATATGAACATCAAGAAAAGAAGTGCATGACTGATGCTAAACAACTAAAAAAAATATAAAACACATAAATAGCAGAATAAATAAGTGTATTAGGCCTAGGCCTGTAATCTAAGCTTAGATAATGTAACCTAATTATAGCATTAAAGTCACTGAGAACATAAAACTACAGTAAATCCCCAAGGTTTTTGACAAAACAAGTTGTTCCAACCCATGTTATCAAGTCATTATTTTCGCCCTTTGTAATAACTCAAGTTTAGCAAGCATGGTTTTAGAGAACAGCACACTGCTGATGTAACTGACCTTTACAACAATGTAGCAGACGCCTAACAAGCGGCGTGATCTTTGAAATCTCACCAGTGCTGCTAATCCCTGAGATTTAAATTAAGGAAAGGAACATCAGGGGCTGTATCGATTCATTTTCATAACAAAAAAAAATGTATTATGCTAGTCACATTTCATGTGTAAGACTCGGTAAACAAGAGAAGGTAGTTACATAGATTGTGATCATTTCGGGTTGTTGAGTGTTTAAGGATACATGACACACGATGAGTGTGATGGCTAAAAGGACATATCCAACTATAGTGGTGATGAGTCCCTCGAAGTGTGAGGCACGGACCTGAAAGAGACAGTTGTCAGTATCTAAATTGCATTTACATCCATTTCTTAAATCAAAGCTAATCTAAAGCAAATCTGATACTTACATATTCTTCAAAACCAAGTCCAACCACTGAGAAGTGGCCAATATGGTAGGGACAGAAAGCTGAGAAGGGACGATTTTAAGAGTTAAAGTTTGTAATCGAAGAACATAGTCAATCGCTATGCTTCCATCCACTTATTTTTATAAACATTTCGGGAAAAATCACATATAAATGCAAAACAGAAATGGCAAAATGCGCATACATTAAAAAAACAAAACTATGTGCTTAACTTAGGATACATTTGTTATCCGGTAAGGAAACATGCACATAAACTATGATGGAAACACTTTTACTGAATAAACTCCCTGCAGAAAAATTATGCTTTATTTGCAAATGTTTTAAGCGATATTCCAATTCTGCACCCGAGTAGAAACTTCGGATGCACACATAGCAAATGTTTTCATATTGGGTTACTGAACATGAATGCATTCATGCTATAATTTGTTTTAAAGAAATTTGCAGGGATGCTTACCAAACACCAGGATGAATAGTGTGTTCAGTGAGACCACCCAGAACACATGTTCCTAAAGCATAAAAAAAAAATAATAATAATTTGTAGTTCTTTTGAACTGGATGTTCTGAGCAATTGGTTATTTGTTTGACTTACCAGAAAAACCAGGGACCCATCAAGCCCAAGCATCTGAAAAAAGAGGAAAGAACATGTTTAATGTTTTTCTGAAAGATATTGGTATGTTGTTTGATACAGTGAGATACGACACATAGTCTCACCCTCTCCCAAGTGAGCTCTTCAGCCGCACGATCCCATTCCAGAGCATTCCAGTTCATATCATCTGCGCAGAACAAACACAATGTTGCAGACCAACAGCTTTTTGCACCAGTTAGCATTTATACCCACTGAAAAATGTTCCCATTTGTTTAATTAAAGCCGTCATACCCTGTGCTCCATTGTTGGCATCCGCCACATCTTCGGCTCCTCCATCCTCTTCATCTTCATTATCTAGCTCCATCTCTTCTGCAGGGTCAGCGGGGAGGTCAGGAGCTTCAGCCGCTGCAGCATTTTCAGCTGGAGGTTCAGCCGGAGCGGGCATGGGCTGGTTTTCAGCACCCCCATTACCTTGGCCAGCAGCCTAACGGATAGGATATTAAGAAGTAAGAAAATTGGAATCAACTATGGTGGAGTATGTACGTAACAGGCTTTGTAAAGAAGTAGTAACCTGCATCTGGTTCAAACCAAGAAAAAAAACAAAAAAAGCAAGCCGTTATTTTGATAGGAGTGCAGTCTCGAGAGATTCAGGGGATAATGAGGGATTTGAAAATGACAGAAGGTCAGCCAGGCTACTGTGTTGTGCTCAAATCAAAATGATAATTACAGTAAGCAGGAAGCAAAGTAAACAAAAAGGGTCATGCCACAACCTGTATAATTGGTCTCTAAAGAATATCAAGCTTTCAGAAAGTTTCACTGACTTAAGCTGCAATAGGAATGTCATTTTTGCTGTACAGAAGTTTGCTGGTGTAAAAAAATTACAGAAAAATAAACATGAAAATAGAAAGTTTATTAGGAATAAACAAAGTTTTAAGTCACCAAAAAATAAATTTGGGCTGAAAATATCAATGCATATTTTATATATGTGTGTGTGTGTGTCCAGAGCAGCAAATTAGGATATTAAAACGACAATGAATGGTTTCTGAAAATTCAGCTTTACCATCAGAGACAAATTCAATTTTAAAATAGATCCAAAAAGAAAATAGTAAAAAACAACAACTTTTGACCAGAAAAATGCAGCCTTGGTGAAGAATCTCCTCAAATTTCTATTTTTTTTTTAATTCCTACAACCCCAAAGTTGTTCTTTCCAATGTAGTAAAGATGACTAAAGTAAAACAAAAGCGTGTTGTAACAATTTTTTAGTCATTCAATTATATTAGTAAAACACTATGGCTTATTCTAAATCCGAGCGTGATATACATTCAGTCAGATTAAAACAGATATAACATTATACCTCATTAGGTGGTCCTGCTGCATTAGCAGGTTGCTGCTGGTTCTGCTCCAGCCATAACGGTGCTCCACCATGAACAATCTGCTCCCGCAGCCACACCAGACTGATGAAGGCGCAGAGGGTGCAGGTCACCACAAAGCAGCCCTGCAGGCAGTCGGCCAGCAAGTTCTCCCTGCAGAGGATGAACATTCACTGATCATCACTTCTGAAATATCCATCCATTACTATTCACCGCGCAACCACGTCCACGGCTAAACCCGAGAGCGCAGCGAGGATTGAAATAACCCATCATGCTCAGAGTTCACAATGAGTCCATCCGCAATGTAAATGAATATTTTAAGGAGAAAACTTGAGAGCTTTCCTGTCTGGTACGTACGTGGAGAGCATGTCTAACGGCAGAGTCAGAAGGGAGCTAACGGATCCAGTAAACAGACACTTATAGATGCGACCTAAAGAAAAAGTAGAACATTATGTGAGTAACATAACATAAAATGCACAACGTGGGGATAAAAGACAACGTACTTCACAGCACTTCTCAGACTGTGACCTCAGGGCATCACTTACATGCTGTTAGAGGTACAACCCCCAGCCAAGCGAAGGCAACAAGCGTGTAATGAAACCAGTATCGGATAGCCGTGCCTATACTGGTGACTAGTCCTGCGAAAATGTCCTGCACTGGGAGCCTTGAAGGCATGTCTGGAGAGTAAACTGAAAGAAAAAGAGATGAAGATTTTAATGCATTTTATTTTACAAGTGTTCAGCATTTTGGCCTCCTCCTAATTGGAAGTATATCATACAGTACTGAAAATGAAGCATTAGAAATATAATTTAATTCAAATGTAAGATATTTAATCCTTTGCAAGCTATTTAAACAAGTTACTAAGATGAAAGGGGTTATCTAAAAGTTGTTTAACAAACTCTTCAATAAAGATCATGACTCTGAAAAGCATAACTTCACAAGCTGAATTATATGGAAGCAGCATCTCTAAAACATCTTTTCCAAACTCTGAAAGTCAAAACAACAATTATTGTCCACATAAACACAGATGGCAACAATTAAGCGCAAACAAAATGTTCACAGGGAAAGTAGTGCTTGTTTCTAATTACATGCATCTAATTGTAATCTGAAAATAATTAAAAAATATAATCTTATGTTACTATTATTTTAAGATTAGTATTGCAAAATAAAAAAATATTATGCAGAAAATATTACTACTGTAGTATATAATCATTTAAGAATTTTTGTTATTTTATTTTATTTTATATTACAGAAGTAAAATTAAAATATTGTAATATTTAAAAGCGTCATGATTTTTTATTTTAGTTTTATTTTAGTACAAAACCACAGGGAGCCCTTTAAAATTCTCTTTTGTTGACAACAGCTGGTAAATAAGTGCTTCTTGTAAGTTGGAGCTGATGGTTTGTGCATATTCCATACCTAAACACACGTTATAAACAACCCAAACTCAATACATATGCAGAGAGGATTTCATCTAGAGTAGCATTATCTGAGAACTAAGCAGTTTTTGACACACTGAAAACATCATCTGCTCATACGTACAAGAATTTAGTGCCATGCTTTACTCTAAAACATGCAGCACATATAGCTACTTAATTCACAGACTTCATGATTTAATAATCTCACCTAACCCTAACCCATATTGCGTAATATGATTAATAAATCAAGAAAACTGCACAGAAAACTGGAAGCAATACTTTCCAAAGGGCTTATGTTTACATTCCACTCAAAGCTTCTGAAAATCAAAGCTAAAACCAAAACTAAATGAAAACACTTTTTTGTAGTGAAGCTACAATGTAGTCTGGGTGGAAAAACCTTGTTTCACTTCAGCAAAGAACAACTACATCAGAGGACAAGAGCGCCGTGCTTTTACGTCACATGATCAACCCATAGAACCCTTTCGCTCTAAAGCACACAATCGCTGCCATTGAACAGGCCATTCGAGGCTGTTGTGACTCTATAGAGCAGTTCCTGGCTTTACCTCCCCTGAAGAATGTAATGAGAGTGGGTTACTTACTTGGCGTGAAAGCAAATCTGTGCTTGCATAATTCGCAGTACTCTTTTCTGCTGTGTTTAAGCCACTGCACCAAGCTGTGAAAACACAAGAGGGGACAGGAAGCGGGCGTGAGGATGACGATCTGACTTGTGTGAAAAAGCAAAGAAAATCCAGTTTCGTTTCCCATTATCAAAAGGGCAGAAAAACAACAGCTGGAACTGTTACATTGAGAAGGACCCCTGAGCTCATAAGTTACAGCTAGTCGCTTAGTCAAATGGGTGCTGCTGACGCTTTCGATTCAGTAACTGAAAAGAACAAAAAACTGAACACAAAGCCTTACAAAAATAACTGGCCCCAATAGAAAGGTTAACCTAGATCTACTGACAGACATTCAGTTCTAGAAAATGCCAAATTAGCCGATTTAGTGTGTTACAGAAACATACAGTATTTTTCTTTTTTTATTACTATCTTCTTTTGCCAAAGGAACACACATTACCATTCAAAACGTTGTGGTCAGTTACCTTAGTTTAAAAAAAATAATTCAGCAAAGATGCATTCAACTGATCAAAAGTATCAGTACAAACATTTATAATAAATCACAAAAGTTTACATATATTTATAAAATATTTTAAATAAATGGTTTTCTTTTCAACTTTATTTTTATCAAAGCATCCTGGGGCTGGGCAATATATTGCCCAATATAGCCTATTCATGCGCATGTTGTCAGTAAATCTGTTTGTGTTGACTGCTATTCCAGCTTCTGTGGCCATTTTCATGGCTAGAAATATTCTAATTGAATTATAAGTTTATATATTATTTCTTTTTAACTACAAAACTGTATTTGGCTTAACTATGTTAAACATGATTAATAGATAAAGGCATTCACCAGAAAATAACAATTTGGAGGATGTTTCTGTAGTATTAAAAACTTGTTTGTCCATTGCCGTCAAAAGCCGGTTCTTTGATTAGCGGTAAATGTCAAATCACCTGTCAATCACCGAAGTGGCAGTTAATACACAGAGCCGTAGATTATGGACAAGTTATGCAATGTTGCGTTCAGTTTTGCGGGTGATTCATTTGCGATTATATTTCCCAGCCCTAAAGCATCCTGAAAAGGGACATCAGAGCATCAGAGTTTCCTCAACTGTTTTCAACATTGATAATAACGAGATGTTAGCCTTGGTGAGCATACCTCTTTCAAAAAATTTTAGGAATGTTATTTATTGACCAGACTTCTACTAAAACACCCAAACTATGCTTAACACCTGCACTTGTTGATTTGTGAGCTTACTAATAAACTGCAAGGCCTTTGTCTGATCAGATCATATTCTTGTTTGTCAGAGCTTGGACCTCCTTCTTACATTGCAAGTGGTTTTCCATTTCACGCTGTCCCATTTTTTGCCCTTACTGACTCATCTTGAGTAGAGCTCCTAGAATTATTACTGCAGGACACCAGGTTCAGTGTAGTTACCTGCTTAAATTACACCCTCTGAATTTTACAGCAGGCACAATAAACTAATAATAAAGTGCCTTTAGACATGAGCCAGCTGTCATCTTTGAGTGTTACTTCTAATGTGCCACTTCTAGGTCTAAAAACAATGGCTAAAACTGACGCAAGTACATAGATTGACCCAAAAAACATCTTATAAAACAATATTGTACAGGAAATTCGTCACTGAATGAACAAAGCTCTTACCATTCTTGGTGGATGAACTTAATACTTCCAGTACACACGCAGGGATGATAGAGGGGTTTGTCTTGAGTTCCCTCAGATCGACACACCCGACATATATCAGCTGCCAGAAAAAAAAAAAGAAGAGCAAAATGAAATTTAAAACTGATCTATGCAGAACACATTAAATTAAATGAGAATAAACTGAGCAAACACACTGCACCTGCCAAAAAACTTAAAGAATAGGAGCTATGTTATGTTGTACAATTTATACTAATGAAAAATAAAAAGGTAGATACATGCAAGACTATTGCTTGCTATCTTGCCAATCAGTTTCCTGGTCATCTTTGCCCTCTTGCTATAACAACTGTATAAACCTTAACTAGATCAAAATGAATAACATGAGAGACAAACTCCAGCAGACATAATGTTAAAAAAAATCAATTGTGATCTCATTTCAGGCAATGTCTTAAATATGGCATACGTGAATTGACTTAATATACTAGGTTTCATTTATTTCATCACATGTTAGGTGCGTTTACACCTGGCCAACACACACAAATAAACCATTCTACTTGATTTACCAGTTTCTACTCATTTCTACAACTACTTTAACACATAATGTGCTTTTAACAACTTCCATGACGTTCTTTGAAGTCAAAATCAAGCTCAAATTCATATGATTTGGACGTGCTTGGAGGATGACAGCTGTACTGAAGACCAAGCTGGCAGGAAAACATTTAGCTCGTTAACGTTAGCTTGCAAAGGCCACATCAATTACAGATGCATATTTGGTCGCGCGCCCCGACTAAACCATGACATAATGCTAACATACTTTTGTCAAAGCGCATTTAAAAAACAATAACGTGGAAACGGACAGCAGCCACAATGCCTCCGTGTCTAGACAGCTTACCTTCTTCGGCAGTGTCCATCTTGTACGGTGACGCACTGTCCTCTTTACAGTCAACACATAACACACTCCGCGGAACAAACCACAATATTAGCTCACAACTACGTTAAAAAACAACATGACGAAATCGATCCAAGCATGAACGCCGCATGAACCCCAGACCCGACCCCCTTTTCCGTGTAGTTCTCGCAGATAGAGCTGATCAAGCTACTTGTTGGTCGACTATATTCCTGCTCGGTTGAACATGTTTGTGCGGCCTCTGGATCCGAGTGTGCTGCTACGGTTTCAATTTACGACAGAACAGCGCGCATGCGCAGAGAGCACACGACACTTTCGGGCGTTTTCCGGTGGTGACTGCGCTGGATTGTAGATGAATGAATTTACATTCGAACTACTTCTTCTCGATATGCACCTTGTTAGCATGTAAATGGCAAATTCTACCTAAAATGAAGGATATTCAGGTTAGAATTATTCAACCATTCATCATAATTCTTTTATTGTACAGTAACATTACAGTTCTGGCAGGATCTTTACAGCTTGCTAAATATTAATAGCAGTTCTGATATTCCATCAGTAAATTTGTTTCAGGTGTTGATTTATTTTCTTTTCGAAAAAGATGTTATTGATGGTAAACAGTATTGTTACAGTGGGTAAATATCATATACACAAAGTGGAATAACAGTAAACCCTCTATAATTTGTTTTTAAAAATGAATGTAAAAAATCTATATAGAATCTCTAAAACACTTATTTAAAGATAATTACCCCCTTAGTGAACTGCATAAAATTATGTATGCGTCTCTTTCCTTTTAAACTGGTAAGAATGCTTATTTTTATTGAATTATTTTTCCCCTTGCAACCCCCAATATAGTTTTTGTTTTGGTTTGTTTATTGTGTGTAGATTTATATATACATTTATGGTTTATGTATGAAGTATGGAAATAGATTCTTTTTAATATGCATGTTTGTAAGCATATATTTTTTTTTAAAGATCTAATCACTATGAATGCGTTATGGTATAAGACAATTTACTATAAGAAGGGCACAATGCCATAATAAAATACATGTATGTATGTTAATGGGGTGAGGCATGGGACTTTGAATCTTCTTACACCTGGGCATGTGCAAACACACATACACACCTTTTCCTATTAGGGATATTGACTTTTTATTAGCCTCTCATATTTTGTAGCAACATTTTGTATGAGGACATGATCCCCACAATGCAAATAAGTTGATTTGTTGGTGTGTAAATGGCTTTGTGTTGAATTAATTTTTTTATGTAATGAAAATTAGACATATAAATTAGATATACATGCAACATTTTTCAGTATGAGATATTCTTTTTACAATAAATGTGACATTAATACTTAATTTATTGAGTACTTAAAATGTTCTTTTACTTAATAAAAATAAAGGTATAGAAAAAGCTTTAAGGCCTGTTCACACGAAGGAGGATAACTATAAAGATAATGATAGGTCTAAAAATCGTTCCCAGCTGTAACAATAAATACAAAGAGAAACAATATCTCTAGAATAACTTTCAGAACATTTTTATCCAGCAAATGAACGATGGAAAACATAAGTTAGGAGTTTTTGTTTTTCAAGCTTACATGAGAAAGACAAGATGTTTGTAAATATTATAAAGAAAGAAATGTTTCTTTACAGAAACTAGCTTGTCATTAGTTCATGTCTTTTGCTGTCTCTATCGTTTCTAATGGAAGATTTGAATGTCTTGGCATTATAAACCCAAACAGTATCAATTCCCTCTCCAGCGATATCATCAGGTGTCCAAGAAGGAAATGGAAAGCGACAAGCCACTACTTTGGCTGAACTCTGGAGCTCTGTCTGGAGCTTGAGTTCAAGCTGCTCCATCTGTGGAGAAAACAACAATAATGCAGTTTGAAAAAATATTCTATGTGTATAAATTTATATATATATATATAAGTAGTCAAAAGATCATACCATTTGAGGAACGCCAAAGATGACCACGTTGGTGTACTCTGAAAAACTGACCTATGAAAGAAAGGACAAATTATACTTCAAACACACATGGCATGATTACATACAGTATTGATCTGTAAATACTCCATAATACAGGTACACAAAAATATTTTACAAAAAGTTTGTGAAATTCCAAGACCTCTTCAAAAATCCTCTACATTTTATCGATTTAGCGTAAGCACGGGTGATAAGATTTGTGAAAATCTGAGACGGACTTGGCAAAAATACATTAATAGTGACATAGACATGGATACTTGGAATAGTATTTTATCACAAGTACATAAAAGAAGCTAAATTTATCAAAAAAAAAAAAAAAGGTTAAATGGAACTTAATGGAAATGATGTCCATGTTGACAGAATTTTATTCAGATTGTGGCTTCAAAGTGCGACTGAAATTATATCCACACATGATTTATGATTTGTCTGGCCTGTTGTGCTCTACAACGTCATTTCCATTAAAATTTTTATTTTATTTATTGTACACACAGTGTTTATTACTGGTCTGTTATAGACCTATCAGGAAAATCAATAAAAGCTTGACTAGTAAAAAATTATGTAGGTACAAATATAATGGTAGATCCACATTTATATTATGATTGACCTGCCCTCACCTTCCAAAGGTCAGAAATATAAAAAGATGTGTTGTGATGAACACCTTCCCTCCAGGCTTTGTAACGGGAATACCAGACCAGCCATGGGTTCAGCTCAAAGCCAACAGCCTTGAAACCAGTTTTTGCTGCAGCGATGACCTAGACCAAACCAGACACACAGAGGAACAATACAAACAGATTAACAAACTGTCACAATCTAACATCAGTAATGTTCAACACTGTAATAATGGTATTTATGCCACTGTATGAAATGACTGTATGCTATGGGTTACATACTGTTA
>JAUMHP010000041.1:10571229-10627482 GCA_032361065.1 Enteromius trimaculatus | reverse complement strand
TAATAAGTATTTATGTATATATATATAGGCTACATAAATACTTATTTTCTTTACTAAACAAATGGATATCAAAAGAAGTCAAAAGAAACTCACTATCCGTCCATCTCCGCTGCCGATATCCACCAGAGACCCTGATCTAGTTTTCAAAACCTTAAGAACGTTTTCGATTTGAATCCTTGTTGCAGGTACAAAAGGGAGACAAACTTTCCTCAGAGCAGGTGCAACAAACGGGCCGGTCACTGCATACAGAGCGACCAATGACCCTCCGACGACACAAGTTGCAATAATACCGAGTCGTTTTTTTAGAGCACCGCCACCAGCTGGTCCCTGCTTAAAAGTCTCTGTACCAAATTCAGACATCCTAAAATGAAATTAGCTGACCTTCTGCCCAATGACAGATTTGTGCAATTAAAATAGATTAGTTATGGGCAAGATATTTAAATAAACCAACGGCGGAATCATGTCAAAATGCTGACAAATATACTGTCTATATATTCTATAGATGTATTATAAAATAACCACAGAAGAGTTAGATTATTTCACGAGACGACATCGTGCATCTTCTTATTTTGTTCGATGTGACGACACAAGACTGAAGCGTCATTGGTTCCGCTCTCTTTTACTTACTACATACGGTCATAGAAATACTATTAGCAGCCTATTAGTTCATCATATGATAAAAATTACTTGAAGGTGCTAGATTTATACTCTGTTAACGTATATAACTTATACTCTGTTTCCTTTTATATGTTTTTCTTAATAGTGGTTAAAGTTTATCCCCTGCAATTACTTTAAAATACCAGAGGGAGGCACTATTTTGCGGCCGTACTCACAAACCTCAATGTGTGCACTCAATACTCATCTCCGATATGACTTGACTGATAAGTAAATGCAGAAATAAATAAATCAATTTAGAATGAATAAATTATAGATACAAAATACATTTACATGAATAAATAAATTAATGAAAAATACAGAATTGAAGAAATAAACAGAAATACATAAACTACTAAATGAATAAATGTAGATATGAATAAATGAATGCATAAATTACTATAGTAAAATGTGTCGTTTTTAATTGTGCTATTTTTGTGTTACACTACATTTATTTCTACATTTATTTATTTTTACATATATTTAAGCACTTCTTCATTTATTTATTTCTGTGTCTGTATGTTAAAGGTAGGTGGTAAAAAAAAAACTAGAATACATAAATAAATGTAGAAACAAACAAGTGGCACAAAAATAGTACAAGTTATTATTATATTTATTTATTTTTATTTATGCAGTTCAGCATTAAATTATTTATTTATGTATTCCCATATTTATTTACTTATTCCAGCATTTAATTATTCACTTATCTATGTAGGCTATTTTAACATTTATTTATTTATGGAGTTACACTAAGTCAATTCTCATTCTCCATACTGCTGCTGTTGTTCAACTGTAAATGACAGTTGTAATGGAAAAAAATACATTTATAGTATTTAAATGTTATAATGGAGTGGTTGGCAATGTTCACATGCCCACAACCACACTAAAATGTTGCCAATAAGCAAGGAAAGACAAGGCAATCCATTGGAAAGGCACTTTTTTAAACATTATTTTATAATAAAAATGCAATAAAACGAGACATAACAACTTGATTTGAAAATGAAAATTGAAGCATGAAGGGTAACAAAGTATAAAAGATGCACAAATGCTTTCACATAGGCATAATGAAAATACAAATAAATTAAATAAAAACACACAGCTCAAGGAAAGAGAGAAAAACATTAAAAAAAGACAAAGGTGAAAATGGCCATAGCAGTAATGACATGATTTTATGTAATGTTTTAAATAATACCCACACCAAACAGCATGAATCCAAATATTTACATCAAACATATGCAATGACGTGTGATATGTGATATTAGTGTCCTAATATCATTTCTCAATATTAGCATTCAAACAAAAGTGCATAACAGTGGACTAGACAGTCATTATATGGACTAGACAGCCTTGGACTAGTCACATACAAAACTGGAAAAGAACACTGACAGGAATACAGTTTTATGATTCACATATCCATTTAATGCATCCATAATCCATTATGGATACAAAACGGTGAAAATGGAGTGACTAGACAAGGAAATATTGTCTGTCAACAAACATAATAAACAAGTGCATGACTATTACAAATAAAACAGAGACAAAAAGGACAGTGAAGAAAGTAATCTATCCAAAAGCTGGGCTGAAATGCATGGAAGACCATCAAAAGTCATTGGATACTGACCGATGCACAGTTCTGTCCATTGCAGCTCGTCCATGGCTGGTGGTGGGCCCATCATAAAGTTCATCATCCAGGTCGCACTCTTCAGCCCCATCATGCGAGTAGCTGTGCTTCATCACTAGGATGTTCCTGCGGCCAGTAGGGGTGGCTTGCAGAGGAAATGGAGGTTGTATGTTTGGCTCCATGTCTGAGAGAATAGCTGCAGCATCTCGCAGGCTGAGATCGCTCCGGCTGCCTCGAGTGCTGGATACCTGGGAGCCACAGTGATGGCCGTGGATGCATTTGGAGGAGGTGCGCTGCAGTTTGGGAAAGTCTTCTGGTAAAACATCACCGTCGGATGAGGTCGCTTGCCGTAACGTGCACAGCTCGTAGTGGGGGGGTTCGAAGGCCTCATGCAGCAATGTGGGGTCGAATTCATCTCTGCGGATTATGTACTTCTTCCGTGGCTGTTTTATTTGGATGATTATGGACACGGTGAGCAGGATAATCACCACTCCGCAGGTCACGCCAATAATGGTCACATTAGTGTTGTCCAGACTGTCCAGGATAGTAGCTTTTCTTTTCTCTATGCGAAAGGAGCATAAATATTGTATTGTTTTAAATTAAGGAAATAATAAGCAATGTACACTGCTGTTTAAAAGGTTTTTATTTTATGCTTGCCAATGCTCTATTTATTTTACCATAAATACAGTAAATATTATGAAATATTGTTATAACTTACAATATTTTTTACTATTTTTTTTTACTATTTTAGTGCATTTTAAAATGCACTCAAATAAATAATAAAATTTGTGTTTTTTTTCATCAGTCATTACTACAGTCTTCAGTGTCACGCGATACTTCAGAAATCATTCACATTTGCTGATTTGTTGCTCAAGAAACATTTATTTTTAGTATATTGAAAGCAGTTGTGCTACTTTATATTTTTTAAAGAAATCTTTTGTCTCCTTATAAATCTTTACTTTGATCAAAAGAACGTATCCTTGCGGAAAATAATAAAGATATTTCATTTTCAAACACGTGACTGTTTACCTTTGCAACCATTCTCATCCCAAGGATAGACACAGTTTTGGATACCATTGCACACCAGTGTGTGGTTAATACACATGTTGCTGTGGCAGAAGAAAGCATCTCCTTCGCATGGAGCTGAAGAGCAGAGTAAAACAATAATAATTATAGAAGAAACCATATGACCGTATCATGCAGCTAAAAACAGCTGAAATGACTCAGTATAGCACTAATAATGTGTTAGTGCACATATGCAGTTAAAATAAAAGGTATATCACGACTGTATAAGTGCTACTGAAATGTGTTAAGTTTAAAAAAAAAACGGTAAAATGACTCACGCTCGTGGAAGGTGGTGAAGAGGATACGGAATCGGCTCCTGCGGCTGGTCTCGTCGGCCCACATGCGAATCACACCTAATGAAGTCAGCAGCATCACATCATTGGCCACCGTGCTGCAGAATTTATTCTTCAGGTGTTCGACCGAGCTGCTCCCATCATACACCGCCACAAAGTTTCGCTTGCACTCGTTTGAGTTCTGCATCTCATAATCCAGGAAACGCAAATAGATCTGTACAAGAAGACGCACATTTATATGAGTGTTATCAGGAGAACTATTTGTATTTTTTTAGGTCCTTACATAGAGGAAAGTAACAAGATCAGCCCTAAGCCACCATGCTGGGCTTTAATTGTGAATGGAGTTTTACCTTTGAGCCAGGAGGAGCTCTTATGAACCACCTGCAGTCTACAGCCTCTGTCTGCAACGCCTTGCCCTCTTTCGTAACCATTACTGACTCCACAATCCCCTCTGGGCCACTCATCTCAAATTCACAAACTACAACATCAAAGCACAGTAATGTATCATTGTGAAGGGGTTTTATTATGCAGAGATCAATTATGTGAAAAAACACTTCACTCACTAGGAAGAGGTGGTTGAACTCCAAGGTCTTTGAAATCGGGATCTGTAAAATAAGCGGAGGAGAGTGAGTGATTAAGGATTTTATAAGGCTTTAATCTGTGTAGTTTGCAAGGTCATATAAACCACAAATGCATTCATGACTTCATATTCACAGGAGCGACATCAAATATTGGCCGAAATATCTTAAGGGGTGGCTTCTTGCTGTTGAAAAGACAGATGAGTGTGAATTTAAAGGCTGGTATATGCCATACTGTTCGGCATCAAAAAGTGCTGGTTATCCAAAACTACCTTTCTGCAGAAGTTGGTTTAGACAAGTAAGTCATGGCAGGGAGGACTGCAGCATACAAACAGTGTATATACAGTACACTACTGTCCAAGTGTTTGGTCAGTAAGACTTTAGAAATGACAGTCATGTTAAAGTATCATCTTTTTACTCTTGCAGTTATTTAATTATAATTCTTTGTCTGTCTCATTTGAACTTAAATTTAGTGCATTACTTTTAACGTTTTTCTTTCTTCTTTTGTGCAGCACAGTAGTCAACTCCTGTTGTGTTTATTTATGCTTTTTAAATAATTCAATGAAACTAAAATGAGATGTAAAAACATTTGTAATGTTAAAAAGTGTTTCATATAAACGCTATTCTTCTTAATGTTTTATTAATCAAACACAGCTTTTTTTCAGCATTGTTAATAAATAATAAGAAATGTTTCTTGAGCAAAAAATCTGCATATTAGAATGATTTGTGAAGGACACTGTAGACTGAAATAATGATGCTGAGAATTCTGTTTTTCCAAAACAGGAATAAAATACATTTTAAAATATACTGAAATAGAGAACAGTTATTTTAAGTTATAACAATATTTCAGTATTTATGGAATAAATATAGACACCTTTTTAGAAACCTTAAAAAGTTATACTGACCCCAAACCTCCGAACAGTAGTGTATAGACTGCATCCTTTCCCAAAAAACATAGGAAATGTTTAAAAACAGGTGACATTTTGTTTGACTGATGCAGACACAGATAAATAAAACACACGGATGACTTCTCTCCCTGACCTTGAGGGACTTCTGTGCCGGCACAATCATTTATTTTCTTTTACCATAATAACTGAAACACATAGGATTAGGGAATGAGAATGATGTCCTGAGGCATGATTGTACGTGGATTAATAATCCCTGCACCAGCCTCACACAGATTAGGCTGTCCAGTGCGACAGGAGTCAAAGTAATAAGATGTAGGTGTCTTTACAGGAGCCTGTTTGGATTTCCTTTATTTATGCACAGTATTTCAGGCTTAAACAGGTAATAGTCTCTGGTCAGTTTATCATGTCTATCTAGATCTAATATATCATTTCCAATAGGGTCTTTAGGGTTTCAATCTGAAATCATTCAGGGATTCGCAGTAATCCTCTCGTGTTTTCTTACCTCTGGTACAGCTTGGCTAAGATTATTCTTTATGCTGATGTAACAGGACGCATGGATGTAGGTCTCTAATAAATCTTTGATTTATGATGTGCAGAATGATATTTTACAATATTTCAGATATGCATAACAGAAAAAAAAACATTGACTGGAAAGCATAGTGCAGCCTACATTTATTATTTATTATCCGCGTTAATCTCTTAGTAGTAACAAAATGCATTTTTTTAAGATATTAAATAAAATAAAATGTTGTTTGGATTTCCACAATGTAGACATTATATTGGCAATGTATTGAATGCTTCCTTCGTTACAGGGTTGTCAGTTCTATTTGATTGCTGGTCTTTTCCTCCTATGACCCTGCTTCATTACCAAAATCTGAAGACTGGATTTAGCTTTGAGAGGAGATTAGCACTGCTGTTCAGTGTTTATTAGGCAGCTGTAATGAACACTGGTGTAATCAGAATTTAAGAAACATCACTTCATCAGGAACACCAGCCAACTTTAGAAAAGATGGACATCACATCTGTCTTAAACCACAGTGAAAAACATTACTTCCATTTTCAATTTGACCATTAATTGAATGATGTGAAATATGGATTCCAAAATATCTTGGGAAAAGACTTTTGCAACCAAATGGTAACGCATAAAGCAAATTATTTTGGCCATCCCCCATAGATTTGCATTAGGATTTGGCCGAAGTTGAAGTAGCAGGACAGAGCTCAGTACATGGAGCAGACTGAGGAGTGTGCTCCTCTGAAGACAAGCTTTCATTAACTGGGATCAGAGACATCACAAACCTCCCCCACTCAGCTGCTGCATGTGTGCCTGAACTACAAATGCAAGGCCATCTGACCTGAGCACAGAACACAGCATTTAGCAAAACATTGAGGATTTCGCTAAGCAAAACTAATATTATAACTCTATGTACATTTTGTTTCCAAATAAATACAGTGGAGTTTATAAGTTTGAGACTACACAATGTTATTTAAATGTAATTTAAACCTGTAACAAAACTTCAAGATGTAAGGTGAATCCTCAAAGTGTGCGGGACATGATCATCAGGTTTTACATGAACTTGCATGAAGATACTGATAAATACTTGGAGAATACTGACAAACGGACTGATGACAAAAACACTTACCTTGGGTGAAATTGTACCGAGCTGAAAATCCAGTGGCTTCTAGTTCACCATCTGCCACAAATTTTATCCAAAGGTATCGACCGCTGGACCTAACATAGGTCGGGCTCTCTTGTCCACAGTAACGGCCAATAATAGGAGAAAAGCTGAAGGGGCCATCCCTGACTTCAATGTGGTCAAACTTACACTCCCACGATGGTTCAATGGCATACTTTTCATCAAAATACAGGTCAATGCATTGCCTCGGAGAAGCTATGAAATAATTGAAACCTAGTTAGATATGCAGATGTTATTTGAATAAAATTGGTGAAAACGGTAGCTTGCTAACCTTCAATTATGTATATGCATTCTCGGTCAGGAGGATATTTTTCAGGATAGTTAGGAGATGTGAAAAGCCCTCCATCAGGTTCTTTGACCCAAGCACCACACAACCCTGCCGGCGTCACACCTGAGTTGTTTTTAACTGAAGAGACAAAGCATTTCTTTTTTTAAACATCTACAATCAAATCAGCACTACTTTTCCATACAATGCTCTTCTTGCTTACTTAAGAGGTAACTGTTAATGAGAGATAATTACCTATAGCTCTCTTTGGTGGTGCTGTTGGGGCTCCAGAAAATCCAAGATTGACAAGACTTGCAACAACTGCAAAAATAAATTGACCAAGAAATGTGTTTATGCAGTTTTTAAATGTGACCCTGGACCACAAAACCAGTCTTAAGTAGCACAGGTATATTTGCAATACATTTTACGGGTCAAAATTATTGATCTTTCTTTTATGCCAAAATTATTAGCATATTAGGATTAAGATAATGCTCCATTAAGATATTTTGTACATTTTTATTTGTAATATGCATTGCTAAAAACTTCATTTGGACATTTTCAAAGGCAATTTTTCTCAATATTTTTTGCACCCACAGATTCCAAATGTATCCATAAGAATATCGTCCAATTATCGTCCAGATTCCAGATGTATTTGTAAAAATATCGTCCAAATATTGTGCTAACAAATCATACATCAGTAGAAAACCTATTTATTCAGCTATGATGCATACATTTCTATTTCATAAAATGTACCCTTATGACTGGTTTTGTAGTCCAGGGTCACAGTGATATACTTGTTTTCGTGTGAACATGCGAACAGGATAACACATTAAATAGGAATATGGCTTAAACTTAAAGGAAACCGTGTATGTATTGTTCTCAAGAGGTTACTTGGTCGATGACAACAAAATGAAACGTGATATTTATGTTCGTTTCTATAAGCATTGTTATTTTTACTCACCAACAAGCAGTTTCCCCCGCGGCACCATGATTCTCCCCTAGGGTTTCAACTTTGAATTCCATGAAATGCTAATGGAAGTGGCGAAGCGAAGGATGAAACTGAGATAAAAGATATAACTACGATATAAAGCAGTCCGTCTTTATAAGAAGCAGCTTACAAAAGCGAGACCCAAATTGTGTGGGATTCATCGCACAAATTGTTGCGGCTGTTCCCCGAACTCAGGGAGTATTTGAAGACTTGTTTGACGGAACAGGTTGAACACATCTGCGTCGGTAATCCGCCTCAGTGCTCAGAAGACCAGCGGACGCGAAGAGTGAGTGGATTAACACGATCCCTTAATCATTTTGGCCAGATAATTTTTCATGCGATGCCCTGCCTCAGATGAAGTTTGTCCAGGTGATGTTAATGTTAACCCATGGTTTGCTAACTGAGTGTGATTAAACTAAGTTAGCCTACTTGACAATAGCTATCGGACTAAATGCAAACATTGTTCAAAATATGAGTTGTGTGCCGAGTATAACGACCTAAGAAAACTTTATTTAGTAGCAGGCTACGTGTCAAAGTGCATTTATTTCACTCAGTAAAGATAGACTGAATAGTATTGTTTTGTTTTTTTCCTTGAGACCTTGGGAACAGTAGCCTTTTTTTCTTTCTCGCTTCTACCTTAATGGTGTCTTTTTTATTGAGAAATTTGTGATAATATGTATTAATTTCATGCAATAACCCAGCAATACATGATATAGCAAAGTTTTGAGTAACATTTATGGGTTTTTCTCTCTAATTGTCCCCCGAAACCAAGTGACAATTTCTGGGATTAAGCTACATACATCTACAATATTTTAACATAATTAAATATTACAGCAAATTACTTAAAATCTTTGCCATTACTCATGGATCAGGACAAATTCACCTTGCTTAAGGGACAGCATGTCTGGTTTTGGAATACACTATTCTTAAAGGGCCTTTTACCCTGATGCAGCCTTGCTGTACATCTTGATGCCCTGCAAAACTCCAAGTAACTTCAATACTTTTAGGCATTTTCATCTACAAATTGACTTATTATTAACTACTAGTGTTTTCGCGGGAGATGTATGATAATAATATTATCAATAGAAGATGCATTTTCACCCACCAGTCAAAGCAAAGATAGCGTTGTCTGTATCTTACCTGATCATTGTTTAGTTTTAATAAGAAAAGAGACATTATGATGAGACATTCTGTTCTGTGGCATCTGGCCAAAACAAAACCTGCAAAAAATTTCCCATTTTCTTTTGTGTTTCACTTTCCACTGTATTGCTGCATATTAGGTGCACCTAACAGCAAGACTGTGTTTAAAGTAGAAACTAGAAGCACAGAAATGTGAAGGAAAAAATGTAAAATAAGACACTAATATGGTCCCAAACGCCTTCTGCTAAACTGGCATTCTCTGTGGGGCTGCTTTTCATCAGCATCTTGTTAAAACAGAAGAAAGAATGGATGCTGCATAACACAGGGACTGCAAGAAACCTGCTTTAGTTGGCTAAATCTCTCATCTTTCAGTAAGAGTGATCCAATTAGCACACTGTCTCAAAAGAAGAGAATTAGTAATTGAAAAGATATGGTACTTCAAATTTGTGGTCATTTCATTAATCAAAAAAAATCTGCAGCAAATTTGTGTTAAGGAATGGGCTATAAACCCACTTGTGAACAGCTGGTGCATATTCCACAACAGATTTAAAGTTGTTACCGGAAGAAGTGACGAAATATATCACATAAAAAGTTTTATACTTACTGCTCAAACGTATTTTAGTTTAAGGGTTATGAGTGAATAAATCTGAATTCTGAAACATAAAGGAATGCAATATGTTGTATATGTGCACTTATTATATTATATATTCATAACTTGATGTTGCTAAAAGAAAAAAGCAAAACGACTAATTATCAACATCCCAGTCTTTTGGACAATTGACACATTTTTTGCATGTGTAAATTAAAAATATAAAGTGTTAAATAGTTTAAAGTTATGCTTTAGTATCTTTCACAACCACTGGATGGTGCAATAGCACATCATATTAGTTTTTGAAACCACTAAACAAAACCCAACAAAAGGATGTCACCAGTGGACAGCCATTGACCTCTTAAAGAACATCAATTTACATTAAAAATACATTTTTATCAGTAAATGCTGAGCAGAAGTTCATGAGTATAATTAGACCTTTACAGTATACTGAATACAGTAGTGCTTTGAACTGTGAAATGGGGTTTGTTGAAATATCCATTCAACGCATAAACCCTTAAAGTGACAGTTTATCCGGCTACAGTTTAGATTTCGTAAGTATTGCAGTTGTCAAAGCATCGAGTGATGATGCATTTATTCTAATTATTGGTCTTTTTATTTATTCTGTGATGCAGAAATTCTGCTTTTTAACTTGATACTAGACTATTGCGCAATGGAAAAAGCACATGGTAAAAATTCAGGGCGTTTTCAAATGAGGCGTGCGCGCAGTGTATGTGGATGAGAGAGAGTGTGCATGTGAGAGAAAGAGAGAGAGAGGTGCTTTCGTCTTCACTGATCTCCTAAGAGTGCTCGTTAGTATTTTTTGCTCAGAGGTCTTCCACAGTCATGTTGAGAGCCAGGGAACCGGGATCTTTGGCCGTACTGGCCTCCACCCTTCTTCTGGGATTCAGCGTTGCGTTTTCCCTCGGACAGAATGATACAGAACCGGTAGTTTTGGAAGGAAAATGTTTAGTTGTGTGTGACTCGAACCCGTCCGCCGAAGGAGGAGTGACCTCGTCGTTTGGGATATCTGTCCGAGCTGCTGGTGCTAAAGTGGCTTTCTCTGCGGTCAGAGGAACTAACCATGAACCATCAGAAATGAGTAACAAGTCCATGACAATCTACTTTGATCAGGTCAGACCTTGCTTTCACATTTAGGCAACGCATATCTGTGTGTTAAGTAGGCTTTAACGTTTCCCCCCTCGAGAGCATACGTTAAGTGAACAAACACCTTTTTGCAGGTACTAGTGAACATTGGAAATCATTTCGATCTAAAGGCGAGTGTATTTCAGGCTCCTCGACGAGGCATTTACAGCTTCAGCTTTCACGTTGTGAAGGTCTACAACCGACAGACAATTCAGGTGAGTCTGTTAACATTCAGCGTTATTATACGAAACTAATTATAAACAACTTAAACTTAAATCATATGGCTTGCTACTAAATTATAACACAATAAAATATTAATAAGTGTATATATTAACTTTGAAAATGTGACATTTCTGCTGCTGCTTTTGGTTTTACTAAAAAGATAACTATTCATTTGACAGTACTACTCATTCTTTAACAAAATAGTTACAATATTTTACAGGTTTCATAGTAACTGAATATTAATATTTATTTATTAGACGATTCTTTGTACTCCAACTCTGATCAGTAAGATTTTAATTAAACAGTTAAGTATCATTCTGGCTTTCATTTCATATGAAAAATAAAAAAGAAATTGGGATATGTTACCCATACCAATTAGGATAGATCTGTACTGTATACATTAAATAGCCACTTTCAAAACTGAAATAGATGCCAATTGTAATAGTAATTAAGAAATAATCAAATTGGAATAGGTGTCAATAACAGTTGGAATTCATTAACTAGTCACAAGGGAATGTGAATACTTAAACCACAGATCGGCGTATAATTAAATTGTAAAAATGACTACCTTCTACCAGTAAAAATAGAATATTTTTCACTAATAGAACAATGACTAGAACCACATTATTATTTTCTAGTATGTATAACAATAGTTACTATTTGAATTGCTCATAGTCACTATATTGGAAAAAGTGAAATGGAAATGATACTCGTCACTGTTACTTTTAAAAATTAAAAAATATATGCTTAAAGGCACTGATACTGTTTTGTTAAGATCTGGCTTGTTGTTATTATGCATGTGATCACATCATGTGTTTTCATGTTATTAGGTCAATCTGATGCATAATGAATACCCAATAATATCTGCATTTGCCGGTGATCAAGATGTGACCCGAGAGGCAGCAAGTAACGGCGTTCTGCTTCACCTGGAGCGTGAAGACAGACTCTATCTCAAACTGGAGAGAGGGAACCTCATGGGCGGGTGGAAGTACTCCACATTCTCTGGCTTTCTTGTTTTCCCTCTCTAATTGAATATAGCCTATTTTAAATGGCCCAGACTGAAGACCAAGGGACATTTCCATATCTGCTTTCAAAAATAAAGGTAGCAGAGAGAACATGGAATGTGTTAGTTTATTTTATTTATTGTTAGGATCTGAAGAAATGTTTGTATGTGCGTATATGTATGTATACATTTAAGTATTTGTGAGATTCAAAAGAAAGTAGGACACTGACAGTATTTGGACGAATTGATGTCTGCATATTGCTTTGGGAAAGAGTGGTTTGATATTGTTAATGATATTTTTGCATTCAGGAGCGTATTTTGCACGAATTGTGTTTTGTTATGTGCTTGTCATTTTATTGATTTGTATAGCCCTTATAAATTTGATGTTCAGTATGAGCGTATTAAGTACAAAAAACAGTAATTGCTCTTTAATTGTTGTTGTTTGGCTTAATGCATAGACAAGCAATGATATCTTGCATTTTTATATTACTTGAATGTAAATATACTTATGTCATAAACAGAAGGAATGTACTTAAAAACTAAAGAAGTAAAGACTTTTAAAGGAATGGGGGGATGCAATTCTGAAACTGTATGAATTACTCTCTTCTGTTTAACACAAAAGAAGATATTTTAATTGTTTCTTTATTTAAATTGGTAAACAAACAGCTCATGCCATTGACTTACATAGTATGAGAAAAAAATAGCATGAAAGTCAAAGGCTACCAGCAAACATTTAATTTCTGGGTGAACTATCCCAAAGTAGAGTGAAAGAAGGGAAGAACTCAACGCTGTCCGTGGTGCTGAACAACAACTAAAACCGCAAGCTTGTTCAGAACGCATATGAATGATTATTAAATGATCATTTTTAAAACATGCAGTGCAACATCTATCAGTTACATTTGTTTTGGATACATCGCTACAACTCATTACAGCACAGACCTTCAGTTCCCACTAGTTAATCTACATCTACAGATTCACATGGGAATTTGTCATCCTAAAAGTTGTATTTGAGAGTAATTGTGTGAGTGTAAACATACATAACATTCAAATATCAAGTTTCTCTGACTAAGTCTCTCAACGCAGGCAGATTTAGGAAGGATGAAAGTAACACCCGCCTACAGAGTTCAATATGTGCAAAAACTGGAAAGATATAGACACCATGCAGATTTGTTGTCTCTCCATTTAGGGCAGGGCAGTGTGTTTCAAGATGCTGTCTTACACAACGCTTTAAAGATTTAACATTCATAGCTTTATATATTTTTCAAAGGACGGCTGGGAAACGGGATGGAAATTAGGTAATTTATTACCATGGGCACAATTAAAAACTGTGAAGACAGCATTATTTGGAGGTGAAATGCAAATGTGATGAGGTATGAGAATAATGTGGGTGTTAAGTGTTAAACAGCGAAATATTCTTTCCAAGAGCAGAGCTTAAAAAGACGCTAACACATATTTTCACTCATCAAGACCATGTCACATTAAGTTATATCATAGTACAAGTTATTTCAGGGGGTAACAAGACGTTATGTTAATATATATATATATATATATATTATAATGTGGCGCAGTTTTATTGACCACATGTTCAGAACGTCAATTTTTTAACAATTATTTAAAATAAAAAGAAAATAAAAAGTTCCTTGTCTTGCTGGAAGTAAACATCCCCCAAAGGCTAAAAGCTGTCTCTTGCCTTTATCTGACCTTTCTTTTTCATAAAGATGATCAAGAATGAAAACATGACTCAACAGCACATGTCACTGCTGGGTCACTAAACATGACTTTGGTTTTGGGGAACAAAATGCAGAAATTTTTTTTTTTTTTTTGCAAAATTCTTTCATTTGTCCTTCAAGGGCATAAATCTTCTTCCAAAAGTCTTATAAATATAAAGTGCTACATATATTCTTTCATCATAAACAATATGTATCCTGCTCATGTGAACATGTCATACTATAAAGTTTCACCCCCAACACCCATGATTTAATTATGGTAATTACTGTGCTGAGGTGTCAAGGTTTCATAGACCTGGTTCGTGCTTTACTCGTGGCTTGTACTATTGGGTGCTACTGATTTAAAGAATTTAAAGAATCTGCCCACTGGCAGTCTTTTGTATCTCATTCATATGCAAAAGTAAGGCAGGGTCATTCTACTTTATCATTAAATTGTTTATACTATCATAATCATACTACACATGCCCAATTATGTAAACCAGAGCTGAGAAATTAAACTAATGGAAGAAGGCTGTGACTTTAAAATGTTCAGTAAATCAAAAATATTTTAGTTTTTTGAAAGCAGCCACCCTTTGTCTAGATTACAGCTCTGGGCTTCGATCATCCATTTCCCTAAGGTGTATCCTGGGATGCTTAAGCATTTGGCCTTGTAAACTAGACACTTGTTGGCTGTTGCTTCATCACGATCCTGTCCAACTCCATTTGAATTATTTAAATTTTTTAGTTTTGGGGGGGAAAAAAATCATACGTGGACCAGATTTGTCTTCTAACTCTATCTATTAAGCATTCGATTATAAATTCTTGAAATAAATTTTTTGGATCATAAAATAGAAATCCAGTCCAAGCTTGTCCAAACTTTTGACTGCAAAGCTCTCTGAATGTGTAACTTTTTCGGTGCTTTTGAAAGAAGCCTCTAATTCTCACTACGGCTGCATTTGTTTAAAGAGTAAAGCAGTAATATTGTGAAATGCTATTACAATTCAAAAAAATAGTTTTAATATATTTTAAAATACCATTTGAATACCAAGCTGAATTTCAACATTAAATATTTTCACATGATCCTTCAGAATTCAACATGCTGAACTGATACTCACATTTTTTAAATATTATCAATATTATATATACATATATATACTACTTTCCTGGAAACTATGGTACATTTTTATAGGATTATTTTATTAATAGAAGTCATTTATTTGTGACTTTGTACCACATAACCAGTAAGGGTTTGGGATTCATACATAATCTGCAAGCTGAACAAATAAGCTTACCATTGATGTATGGTTTGTTAGGATACAGGACAATATTTGGAAAAAAAAAAGAATTATGAAAAAAAAAAAGACCTTAAAAATGGTCCAAATGAAGTTCTTAGCAATGCATGTTATTAAGCAAAAATTAAGCTTTGATATATTTAGAAATATATATAAAATCTTTACTTAATCCTAATTTTATGAATTTATAATTTTGACCCATTCGATGTATTGTTGGCGATTGCTACAAATATACCTGTGCTATTTATGATTTTTCAGGTTTTGTGGTCCAGGGATATATTTGAAATGGAAATAAGTATTCCCTGTCACTTTTGATCAATTTAATACACCCTTAATGAATAATAGTATTCATCTCTTTAATATATATATATATATATATATTATTAACCAAACATTTTCAGGGGTGTATAAGCATGATGAATCAGTATGTATAATATTACATGATGAATTGACTTATTTTGTTTCCTTGTTTCAGTACATTGATCTACTAAAATAGACTCGATCACATGGTATAGTGGCTAACAGAATCCAGCAGAGCAAGAAAATGAGACTGAGTTGTGTAAGTTTAGACATGAAAGGCCATAACTAAAGAAAAAGCCTGATGTGATAATGAGAGCTGCTGGGCTCCTATAGTCTGGCACATGTTTTTTACTTAATTCCTCCAAGTCCGAAATAGCTTTATTAACAAAATTAATGCGTGGGCTCATCCTAGAATGCCTCATATTTTTGGCAGCAAGCAAGACGTATTGTCCTATGGAGAAAATGCTTTTTCTGTGTGTATTTTCACACTGACAGGAATGATTTAATGACCGGATTCTACGCTTAACACCCCATTGACAAACACAACCTCATTTGTTATCTCAATTAAACGTGTTACTTCTCTTGTCTAAGGTGAAAAAAGCCTAAACGACCTACTAAGCATATGCAAATCAGTTTTCCAGCTCTCCTTTCGTCTCATCCTTTGCCATCGACAGGAGCAGATTTCATGTTGCTGCATCTATCTTTGGGCTGTAACGTGTGTCCCCGTTCAGATGGATAAGGCACAGCCTCCTCGCCTCTCCAGCATGAGTGCAACACAGGGCCTTTTGATGTCCGTACCCCTTGTGGGATGCATGCTGGGAGAGCCCGAGTGGCAAAGCACTGGTCCAATCTGTGACCCACTGACACATGGCATACGCGGCTCTGTAATCAGCCCAATCGCTGCAGACTCACGCCAAGCTGCCCTTTAAAGGCAAGAGGGACAGAAACGTCTCCAGAAGAACCCACGGCCATCTCTACCGGGCATTTAGCTGCATCAGGATATCAACTCTCAGCCTGCTGCTTCCTGTGCTGGGGCACACAGTTTAAGTGAGATATGAGACAAAACCAGAGGGGGAAAAATTAGTGTGAGAAACTAGATATCGTCTTTCATTCAGTAAGATTTTACTGTGAAGATGATGACAAAATGAAAATGTGAAAATGCTTGTAAGAGGCACATATTGTGCTGATGGCACGATGCTTACAGTTATTGTAATTAAAGCATAATTAGTTGCTAGGCTCCTCTGTGCCTCCATTACACCTGGAACACTACCATCAATCTTCATTACAGCCTAACATAATACCGTATGAGCTCACTGAATAAGCACAAGACTGATCTTGCAATGTTTCTCATGCAACATTTGCTTTATGCGTTGGATCATACATTTATGTCCTTTTTTAATATGTTTTTAAATATTTTAAGTATACAATTATTTAAAAGTTCATTTTGATTAAATATTATATATCTTATTAATATTTGCTAATAACTGTGCAATACAAAATGTAAAAAACTAAATATCTTCATATGGGATTTTTACAATAAAAAGAATGAATTTTTCACATATACATATTTACATGTATTTTTAATTTATGTTTATTTAGGAATGCACAAACACCCCCATAGGGAAAGAGAGAATTAATAACCGTGCAATACACATGTAAATACAGTAACTGTTGATCTTCAAATGGAAATGCAATTATATTTATAGCCTGTTTGCATATAAACATCACATGTAGGATTTTGAAATAAAAAATGTTAAATCTTTTACAATATTTAATATATTTTTTAGAATGAAAATTGTGTGTATGTGTGTTGGTTTTCACTATAGTTTTGTTAAAAGCATATTTTAGAGCAGACTGAGCCAAAGCTAACTTTAAGTTTTATCTTTAAATCCTCAAGTTAACATTAAATATTGTTAAGGTAAAATACAGTGTATGAATATATCAGTGTGTATCCTTTGTCCATTTGCTCCGTCCCCAAAAAGATTCTCACTTTATGGCCTCTGAACAGGTTGTTTATATGCAATAGTTCACTTAGCATGCTGGCTCCATCGCAGACAATGGTTTATTCTGTCAAACTTGGCCAGAGCATATTGACATTACAGCATTCACTTTTCTGCATCTAAAGTGATTTTTCGTAGCCCATCTGTTGTGATTTTCAGACTGTGTAACAAAGTATGGCCCATCATAAAATTTATGTCCAATCTGTTGAAAAATTTGGTCATAAATTTGCCCTGGTTTAAAACGTGTGGGACAGCAACTGTGAGAGAGTAGCTAATATCCAGCAATCAGTTGTAATATTAGATTTTTTTTAAATTGTTCTCAGAGGAGCAGTTTTGAACAATAGTACAATACAAACAAATAACATCTAGGGCAGAGTGTCAGGTATTTAAATAAAGTAAAAATTGTCTCAGAAATGTAGTTATTTTGTCAAACGCTTCAGTTCGGAGAATCTTTAATAACCAGCTGACTGTACCAGAGAGCTGTTCAGCATTTGTCCTCTGTTCCTAGAGCCTCCAATTGTCTTGTAAGCTGTAGACCTTGATGCCAACTCTTATGAGAAGCTGTCTCTAAAGGATGTCAGTGGCTGTATGTAAATAATAAATAAGAGCATCTGCTGGTTCCTGTTATGTACCCTTTACTTACTTCTCATTAAGTCAGTAAGCCTGAGCGAAGAGCGCGTGCTCCTCACTTCTAGTTATTGTCACATTGATGAGCGCCGACGATGCTTGAATAATCCCATACTTTTAGTTTAGCTTGCTGGGTTTCATATTAATGGAAACATTACGGTTTAATACAGTAACATTATTATTACACGAATCTCTGGAACTACTTTGCACCACGGACTCATACTTCGTAGAAAATCCTAAAAATAAGCAATAGGCTGACTTTTAAATAATTTGTTATTATTATTTGTAGTTATTGTTAATATCTACAAGGATGAAAAATTGCGTAGAAACAACTTTTAGTAACTAAATAGCTAGTAAATTTGACAGACAGAATTGGCATGCGTATGCGTTTAAGTAAACACATGTTAAAGTAGAAAGACTAAAATATTTTCTTGTGAAACATCCAGTAATCTTGGTTTTATTTACAAAAACTGTATTTAATTTAAAGTGTTGATATACACATTATAAAAGTAATGCATAATGAAATAACAGTAAAGATGACATTTATGAAATAATGAAACAATTTCAATTGTTCATTGTTCTACCCTCTAATGCTCAGATAAAGAAACGACTGCCGATGCTGTGATAATTCACCATCACCCAGATTGTTATGCATGTCTAAGTTTTGTTGTGCTATATTATTATTATTTAAAAGCAAAATTGCAGGTATTTGTATTTATTACTGTTTTTAAGAGATTAAGGTGTCTTTTTTAGATTCCTTTAAATTACGATAACCTCTGCTCGATTTAGTGAGACCTAAGGCAAAGGAAAGATCTCCTATGGATAAAACTCAGCAGGGGATACATTAAATTAATGAGACCACACATTTATTCTTGCCTAGAAGTGTGAATCTCAAACACCTTCAAAAGTGGCAGCACCAAATGAACGTCTTTTTATAAAGAAGGATGCCTTCACAACTTTGTCATGATCAATCATTTCAGGCCACCTCATTTAATCACCACTTTTATTATCATGAATACTAATTTAATAAACTTAAATGGATGCATTAGACAGTTACACTGGTTTCATTCATTTATCTATTCCTTCAATCCATAACCTTTTCAATGTGCCATAGCACAGGAGGGACATTACAAAATAAAATGTCAGATATTATATTGAAATCTGTCATATCAATGAGATATGTTCACATGAATTGAGATTAATTTTTTAAGTATGTTTTCTGAAAGATTACACATTTATATTTTATGTATCAAGAGATCTCAGTTTAGCTTTTTTAAAGATCCGTTTTTGAAATGTAAAAAGCGAGGTTACCTGCTGCACCAGCCACAAAGTACTCTTTACTGTGTCTAGAGCATTACGGATGGTGCACATGCTTATTTCATTAAAATCATGAGCAACAAAAAATTCAGAGAAGGGGTGCAGATAATGAAACATTTAAACTAAAAAAAAAAATAGTAAATAAGCAGTTAGGCTATTAATAAAAAGAAAAAGAGCAGCACTCTTTCAGAAGTTTAAAATAATTTAACATAAATATTGTTTGTTGCCATAGATTTTGTATGACATGAACGTTTGTTTTAATTAAAATTTACGGAAAATGAAAGTAAGCGAAAGACAGACAGATGTTCCTGTAATCAGCATCAGACATAGTTTTTTAACATAATCATGAAATGTTCCCTTACTGTAAATTTCAAGTAAATTAGCAGCAAGCAAAGCAGTGTGTTGTGTAAATGCAATCAAACTGAGCAAGAATCCTCGTGAGACACGACTGCACGCTGTCCCACCAATATGCTACCCAAACAACTCACCTGAAACCAGAACACAGCTGGAAAAACCACATCAAAAAATTCACAGCCCTTCTGATCTTCTCGCATTTTGTTTTAAGCTTAACTTAATTTAATGCTAACGACTCAAAGTGTCATATCAGCTATGCTAACATGCATAGTACCACGACCAACAGGTGAAGTCTAGGATGTATAATGCCACATCTGGATATGCCTTTAGGGTAATCTTACAAAATAATGAATCTTGAAGCGAGTGAGGTATGGAGCTGCGCTGTACTGTTTGCTTAAGCCACCCTTTTATGTGGAGACACATGGTGTGCTCAGAAAGAGGTCTTCTGGGGTTTCTGACAGATGGCATGGCTCACAGATAAAGACAGCGTCAATGTGACAAAAAGCTCAACTCTGCAGGTCTCTAGTAGAGACCCACTGTAAGGCTGCATATGCCTTTGTGATTTCTTACAGGCTCCATTCTTGCTCTTTATGCACTTAATGAGACTGATTCGTGTTGAATTGAATTAATACATCAAAACGATGATGATATGACGTTTGAACAACCTTTAAGAGCCCAAGGGGCCTAAAAGGTAAGGAAGAATTGACGAATGAATGTTGAATTATTGGATAATAATGCACAGCAACCTCAACATGCATTATTATTCAATAATTCAATGGACTAGAGTCAATAATCCTGCATATACCATGGTTACAATGTATTTCAAGAGATTTGTCAGGTTTTTGTCCTTAAAGCACATACTACTAAAATAAACTGACAACTCGATATGAGGCCAACAGACCTGGAACTACAGCGGTTCATTGGAAATCTTCGAAAATCTTAGTCAATCAGAGGTGTTCTTTTGTATTAAAGATCCAAAAATTATATTTAGGAAAAATATATCAACATGAATGAGTTGTAACTAGCTTTACCACAAAGTCTGAGGTTGAAACAGCTGCGTAGTTTCAACTGAATACCTAACAGGTGGTTTACAATATTTATTCAGCGTCATCATGCGACATTCGTAGGAGCCCATGCAGCTCAGATAACATTTCCTCATCATCAATCCAGGACAGAAACGGCACCTCAGGCTATAGGAATGTGATTGGATTGTTTCATCTGTGACATTTTGCTCCACTGTGAAATATTCAAATGTTCTCATATGCTTCAAAAGGCACTTGGCCTTGTCTGTCAAACTCGCAGTTTTTCAGAAAGGACAGAATAAGACCTAATTTAACGCTTAATACCTGATGTAATATTTAGGCTTACAGAATTTATCCTGATATTAACCAAATCATAAACTGAAGCAGAATTTAGTGTTAGCATGTGCTGTGTAGTTGTCATTAGATGAAACGAACCAAACAGACTGTGGAACAGATGAAAATGTCAGTAAGCAGATAGGTGTACACAGGCTGTATTATTTATGTGAGGAACATGAAAGAATTAAGTGACTTTGAAAACGCATAAAGTTGGATGTTACAAGCGTTGGTGGATGCATGTCGAAAACCAGAATCTTGCAGGGCTTTTTATGCACAGCGGAGTCAAAGGTTGCAATGCAAGTGGTGGGCTACTATGCAAAAAAAAAAAAAATGAATAAAATTCAACAGCAGTTCAGACTGTCACGCTGATGTTATTATTAAAACAGGCTAAGGAACAACAGTATAGCAATGCATTAAAATATCAACTGTGAGAATTTAGAGTCATATCCCCACTATTTTATATGTTTGTGGTCTTAAATGTTGTAGTTAGATTTGATTCTCAGATTGCTTGAAGGACAAGTGGATTTATGAAGTCTATGTTCTGTCAAAACTTCTAAATGACATCCGATACAATAGAGAACCAGATGCAAAAAGGACGTTTTGATTAAAACATAGAAGGCATTTACACCGGTAAGTGGAGTGTAGAAAGCTCTCGAAGGAGTCTGATGTGAAATTCCAAAGAAACCAATTAAAAAAGAAGGGAGGGAGTAATAAACAGAGCCAGAAATCCTTCACCACCTGTAATAAAGTGTCCTCCAGAGCCTTAACAGGATGGATTACAGGAAGGGTCACAGCGATGTAGGGGATTGACAAATCACACATTGACAACATAATAGCCAACATATGAGGAAATAAAAAAAACAACAACTTGATATTGAGTATAAATATACTGGTTGTATATTTGGATAGGTTAAAACACAATGCAAGCAAGATGTACGCTGGTTAAAAAGGATCCAAAATGTCTTGTAATTATTCAAGATAATTGAAGATGTTAGATGCCCTCTCAAGTCCAGAGTGGTTTCAGTAACAGACAGATGAAGAAAATTGGGAATTAGCAAAAACACTTTCTCCCATAGCAGCATCATACTAAACTTTATTGTATTTAACACTACGAGCTGGTCTGAAAATAAGATGATTTGTCCAAACAAACAACAAAAACCAAACTAAAAATGTCTTTATCTCTGGAGACTTTCATAACTGCTTAAGTAATTTATATGTGTGTTCAGTATGTCTTTTTGATGCAATGTGACGATGCGTTTGAAAAACAAATGTAATTTAATTCAGCCAGAAAGTTGTTGTAAGGGAGCTGTTGGCCCTGTGCTGTCTTTCACTTACTCAGCATTTGCAAACAAAAACTCAAAATATAAAATTTAATCATCCTGTCTCAAATTGCTTGGTAATAAAAAATATTTAACAAAGAAAATAAGGAAAAGGTTAAAAAATTTGAAAAAATGTGCATGAGTGCCGAATGGAGAAAACAGCGCAAAGCCTCTTTGGCAACAAATTTTAAAGCCTACACTCTGCCCACTTGTATTGTTATTTCCAAAACCATTAATTCAAGCACAGAAACATTAAAATAACAGCACTGCTGTGCCGAGCATGACATCAAGACAGTTCTTAGCTGAAAAACAGGGAATGTAACACCTGAGCATCAATCTAAACAGACAACATATGTGCAAGAGGGATCGTTTTACACCAAAATAAGCCAAATCCTGATCTTCAGGTGAATCACTAAAAATATTAACATCACACTGGATTCTGAGCACTGAAACAAAAAACAAAAAAAATGTATGAAAGACATGTTTTGAGAAGTGCATTACTAGGCACATATAATTATCCCATAACTTATATACCGTATAAGATAATCTAGATGCTACTTAAAAACACTATACCCTAGGTTCACAGACAAGGCTTAAGCTAGTCCCAGACTAAATTGAATGTTTGAGCTGTCTCAGATGAAAATATATTGCAACATGTCAGTGTCATTGTTCAGTGTTAAGATGCACACCTGTAATACTTTCTTAGAAGGCATTTTTGTAAAAGTTGCTTAAATATCTTAGTTTATCCTAGTCCTGGCTTAAGCTATGCCCCGTTTGTGAAACCTGGCCTATATATTTAAAGAGTACTTTTGTAATTTTAAGAAATATATTTAAGCTAAGAAACTTCAGCTCAAAAGTGGCACAAAATGAAGAGAAAACTACTTTGTCTGATGTTTGCTTGCTGCTTTGCAATTCATTAATGAAAGTGTGCAATTCTCCAGGTAAAAGATCAAATACAACATAAGCATAAAAATAAAACTCTGACAAAGAAGAAAGGAAACCCATTAATACATTTAAAAATAAAACAAAATTGTTGTCCTTGCAACTGTTAAAAGTTTTTACTACCATAAACGGGATTTTAAACTCACAGATCGAATACGAGTTAATGAACTGAGAGAGATTAATCATATAAAACTTTTATTTTGAACTGGAGAACAAGTTCAAGTTACAACATATCAGTAAGCAAATTCTGTTCCCAAAAAGAGATGATTTTAAACTGTACCATCGACATAGTCCATAACAGAAACCTTTCTGTTTTTAAACAATGATATACAATACTAATGAACAAGGGGGAAAAGACCAGATGTATTTATAATGTAACTGTTCAAAGATGACTGTTATAAAGAATAAATCATACAGTCCAAAATCAATTAACTACAGCAAAGATGAGTTTAAGTGAGGCACCTACACTTGGCATTACGAGCTAAAGAACGCAAACAAAAATCTGATCTGACAAATATGAGCAGCTAATATAGCTTATTAGATTATCTCCACAGAAGGGTAAGATCATACGCATGGCGAGAGGACATCATTTGGCATACTGTATAGTACATTTTCCCTTTGAATAAGATGCTGACATAACAATGGCTGGTACGACAACAGTTATGCATTCAAAAAAAGGGACGAGGAGGAATGTAATCTATGCATTCACAAACGTGCGGCCATTATTAAGGCTTCTATACCTCTGTGCATTTTTGCCAAGAACCTCTAAATGCCCTAACATAAGCTGGAGGTGTGTGCTGATATTTTATAGTGTGGGATATGAAGAAAAACACTGGACTGTCTTTGACTGTAACAAAAAAAGAAATGCTACAGTACTACGAGAACATGCGTAAAAATGCTCCAACATTGAGATCCAAACACTCTAACGACATTCTGGCACTGCATCTCATCACAAGCCACTGAATTATCTACTCTACCAGACCGACAAACATCGTCATCATTCCTTTCAGAAATATGCGCAATTGAATGGTAACAAAACTCTTGAAAATGTTTGCAAAACCTGCTTCGTTATGTCTTCCGAAAAGTGCAAGTAGCAACCGAGTCAGGATTTACTGCGTTCAGTAGTGCTTCTCCTGAAGGTAATCTTTCATTTTGTTCGGTAAAGGCAATTTCTGGATCAGATCTATCCGCGTGTACTGGCGGATAACAAAGCGGCACAAGTACTGCAGCGAGCGCACTTGCATAAACCTCGAAACGGGATTGGTCAGTCTAACGGGATAGGTGACGGACCCCGGCAAGCGAGATCTGGAATAGCAGAAGGCTCCGTTCTCTGAATCCTTGACCGAGTTATCAATCAGATCCACGATTGACACGTGGCCTTCGATGTCAGGTTGCTCGTAGAAGCTGAAACTGCCGTTCGAGTGTTCGATTCGCGTATGCAGAGTCTTACCCTGTGAGCGGAAGCTCAAGCTTAGAAGATATCGATCGTCTGAGCTGTCACGAACTAAAAAAGAACCGTCTGGAAGATTTGTCAGCTTTTCTTCAGCCTCCCATCTCGTTATGGGACCCCAATACCAACCCTGCTTGGCTAGTTTCTTCAGTTCAGCAGTGAGGCTAGTAACCACCATGGGTCCGCTGTTTTGCACAGCATCATAGACCCGCTGCACCCCTGGAGCCGAGTTGGGGTCAAAGTTTAGATGGTGCATGACTCTCTCTGCAACCTGAGCATGTGTACCACCAAACCCAGAGAAGCTTCTCTGGAGATAACTATCGGGCAATGGAGGTAGCAAGGGGGAAAGTGGGGCTTCCAGTCTGGAGCCCTGCAGCAAGACATTTGCAGTATTTAAAAAGAGCTGGTTCACCGATGACGACTCCATGAAGATGTCTGGTGACAGGAGGTCCTGGTCAAGAGGTTCCTCCTCCTCTACATGAAGAGATCTGCATCCCTCAGACTGCGGAACGACATCCATGGGTGTGGTGCCATCTAAGCAAAAAGAGCGGAAACCCTCATGGTCAGGAAAGAGTCCATCATCTAAAGGCATTGTGTATTGAATATAATCCTGAGCTGCGAGACCAATGACCACAGGCACGTGTTCATCCATTTCAAGGTGCAAATCGCCATTCTGAGTGCCAGAATGGTGGTCTGGCACACGTCTGGTTAGTTTCAACGAATCGCTAGACTCTCTCTGGAGGTCTAGGAAGTCTTGGCGCACACCATTGAGAGCCGGACTTGGATCTGGGGAGTTCATTAATGCCTTAACGTCCATTTTGATGCACGTCTCCTCCGAGTTCACTGGTCTGAGAGGCCACGGGGTGGGACTGTAATGATGACTATGGACGGATGTGGAGCGGGAGGAACGCTGGGATTTTATGTCACTTAGAGTAATGGGTGCCGAAGAAGAAGAGAAGGTGTCATCATCTATAGAGCATACCGATGGAGAACCACCCTTGACCTTTGGTTTCTGTTTCGCTGACAGTCTCCTTTTCAAGGTGCCCATGAGACCCTCACTCTTAGATCGGACTTTTTGTCTTTTTTCATCCTCGTTATCCAGGTCGCTACTGACAAGGTCTTTGCTGTAGCATCCTCCAAACAGACTGTCTTCGGCAGAGAAACTGGCTGACAGGTCCGGCTGTGAGACGGCAAATTCATTCTCTTCTTTGCCTTTTATGTTAAATGACTTCCTTATTGTTTTCAGGCTGATCTTCTTCATTCTGAAAGATCCCCCTTAATGATTGGAAGGGGGGTTATGCGTGATGTTCTTGGGATGAGGGAGATGATTGTGAACTCTTACACATAGCTGATCATGTACGACCCACGACTGCCATACCTACAAAACAGAAAGACATCATTAGACTAAAAACAAAGTAATTACATTTAATCATTACAACAAGGATAAAACAACAATCACAAGTTACTTTCCCTATTTAGAACAATTAGATTTTTAGGGTTTTCACTATTTTATACACCTTTTCACTTTGAATAACATGCTATTGGTTTAAACTTTCTATTCACCAAAGAATACTGGAAAAGAAATAAATATAGAAATTAAAAAGGCACAAATATTTTCAACACTGACAATAATGAAGAAATGTACCAAATCAACCCAATGTGACTCTGAAGACTGGAGCAATTGCTGCAGACAATTACACTCTGAACTGCAAAATGAACTATAAATGAACAGTTAATTAACAGTTAATGCTATTTAACAATATTGCTGCATTATTGTATTTTTATTACAATAAATCAGCCTCACTGCGCATAAGAGAGGAAAAAAAAATAAAAAATTAAATCATAGCTTCTGAAAGATGAAGACAAACATTAAGCTTTTTTTGGAAATAAAATACAAACACCCACACACTCACACACAATATGTTTTGAGAGATATTAACTCATGCTGATTTTAAAAGATATTTTGTCCAATTAACAGTAAAGATTAACTCCAATATAATTAAAACCTTATTGCTTATCTAACATAAGCACATGGTACCAAAGACCACTTTTCAAGGAAAATGTATAGGCTTATCAAGGCTGACATTTACAAGTGCTGTATTTCAAAATAATGACATTATATCGCATTAGGTTAAATATTTATGTCTGATTGTTGTCTGGCATGTCTAATGCACATTATGAATTCATCAGATCATAAAAGTCATACAATATGAATCTGCCATTCTAAGTTATATAGATCAAAGTTCAAAACACTACTTGAATTTATAAATATGAGCGTGTTACGCTTTAAGAGCAGTTAGCACTGAGGCTAACCTGAACAGGCCCTGTATATTAAGCATCACTTCTGCCTAATGCTACAACGCTAACCATCAATATTCACATACAAATATTAACTAAACATTACCTGCCGTGGCTTCAATACACTGTCAACTAACAGCAGTTTTCATATCAGTGTCCGCAGAGCTATGAAATCACATTAGGAGACATTATTACTTCACGGCTAGCTGATACCTGCACTTACAAAAACAAAAACAGCTAACGTTACAAAGACGAGGAATAATGGCCACTTTATGACCGCGTTTTGCGATAAAGTGACACCGTGCGCTGTGGACGTTTTGAATTGTGCCTATTTTCGGCGTTTGAAACTTTTCTCTAGCTAGCTGTCGTTTTCCCTGTCCTGTCTTTTTTCTCTGCCCTCTTTGTTTGCTGTTGCATCATGGGAGTAAATGTGAAGAAGGGGAGGAGATCTCAGATGCTCGTCGGATCACCACTGACTGTCTGCTTGAGCACCAGAAACCGTGTATTATTGAAATAAAAGGCTTTTATTTAATTTATTTTATATCCATGGCAGGTCCGTATAACCAATTTTGCCACAATTTTGCAATGTTTATATATATATATATATATTACAGTTGTTTGCCAAAACAATCATATTTTGTAATTTCACCTTGTATTTAAGTGGTTTATTATTTTAAATAGCACCTAAATACCAATTTAGGCTGGCCCTAGTTCCTCTGACAAGATACAATTGTAACATTGTAATTGTAACATAACTATTTAATATGCACAAAAGATCACTGAAGTGTTTTTGTTTTATTTTATTTTTTTATGGTAATTTATGACAACTGGTCAAAATGTTTGATTATGGGGATGAATTTTTACTTCATATTTCCTAATAAAACAAATGGCTTTTTATTAGTTTTTGTGCTTTGAAATGTAATTCTATAAAGTAAAAGCAAGAAAAAAAAATACTACAAAAATCAAATTGCTTTTACATTTAGCTAAATTTAATGATATGCATTACTTGTACTTGAGTGATACTATAGAATCATGGAGAGCTGTCTCCAATCATGTTAATTTGTTTATTTGTTTACATTTTTGATAATAATTTTGGTGTGTGTGGTGCTGTAGAGGTGTATACTGTCATATACGTGCATATGCATTGAATTATTTTTACGTTTGCACAGATAAAAACAGTGCAAAATGTATGCATTATAATCCATAATTATATATATATTCTAAGTATTATTTACGTATTTGTTTTACTTTTGAAATTTAAATTTTAACAGTTTCAAGTTGCCTTGCCTATAGACTTTTAGTTTGACATGCGGCTCGCCGGAAGAGCGTGGAGATCACGGGTGCACGAAGATTCAGTCCAGCGAAGACGGAGACACAGAACCAAGAATCGCGTATCTGCTCAAAGTCAAGTATGCCCATAAGTCAACCTTCACTGAACCCCATCCTGATGGCTAAATGGATAGAGGCAGAGCTTGCAGCAAAGGAAGCAGAATATGCAGCAATAATGGAGGAAAGGGAACAAAGGGAAAAAATACAACTTCTAGAAGAGAGGAAAAGGAAGGAACTTAATGCTCAAATGAATAAGTTTGAAAGATTACAAGCAGTTAAGTCATTCCAGTCACTTGTCGACAAGAGACATATCTCCTCAGCAGATAAGTTATACTACTTGAAGTAGTATGTTGCTGGGTCTGCTCTGAAAACCCTAGGCATGTTTTACAGAAATGATGAGAAAGCTTACAAGGATGTGCGGAAGAGACTTCAAGATCACTATGGACAGCCATTCATCATACAAAGAGCTTCAGAGAGAAACATGCAAACTGGCCCAGAATTCAGCACAAGGACTCTGAAGCTAATAAGGAGAAAGTTAATCTCAAGGTTAGCAAGAACAAGGCCAGTGTCTTCCATATGAAGATAGTAACACAGCATGAGAATCCGAAGCTCAGATTCACAAAACCATGTCTATTTTGTCAAGCCAGTGAACATAAAATTCATGATTGCTCGAAATTCTCTGCAAGATCTCTTTAGGTGCGAAGACAGTTTATTAAGGATATGAAGCTGTGCTACGGATGTTTGAAGTTTGGCCACAGTGCGAGAGACACAGCTGTAACACCTGCAAGGGAAGACATCCTACCTGCTTAAACACTGACAGCTTCATTAGAAAGGTAAAGTCATCCTCTGTTCAAGGCCCAGAAAATTCACATGAAAGGGTTGTCACAACATCTTTAAGTGTAGAATCAGGATGCGTGTCTGCTAACATCTCAATGATTGTGCCAGTATGGTTGTCCTCACAAAAGGACCCTGTGTCTGAGAAACTTGTCTACGCTGTGTTAAACACACAAAGTGACAAACCTTAAAGGTTGACTCATGCCCAGTGACACTTAAGCTCATACTATGGTTGGGAAGGATCCATTAATATCAAGTGAAAGAGTTTCCGGTCTTAGAGTTAGAGGATTTAATTCCACAGCAGTTCTAGACCTTCCCCCTTCATATACTAAGCAATGTATTCCTGTGGATCTTGCCCACATCCCTACCAGAGACACTGCCAGGGGAAACATCTTGCCTCACTGACGGACACAATTCCCTCACTTCAAGACTGCAAGGTTGGACTTTTGATAGGATATAGTTGTTCCAGAGCTTTAGACCCCAGAGAAGTGATTCTTGGAGTGGACAACGAACCATATGCTGTTCGCACGGATCTCGGATGGAGCATTGTGGGCCCATCCTTGACACATCATGAGTCACAAAGAGGTGTTACCATGTTTCACAGAGTGTCTATTAAGAAGTTTCCTGCTTTAATGCCAGTTGATGTGATGCTGGAGTCCGATTTCAAGGACACAAACACAAAAGGAGGACAGGAGGACATAATGTTCTTGAACAAACTAGGAGAAAACATCGATGAACAAAGACAGCCACTTGGAAATGCCTCTTCCATATAAGACAAGACCCTGTCTTCCAAATAATGAGCCTCTTGCGCTCACAAGACTTCAGCATCTTAAGCGGAGATTAATGAAGGATCAGGACTATAGAGAACTTAATGTTAAGTTCATGAAGGACAAAATAAAGAATGGGGATGCAGAAGGAGTCTTTGATGCAGGAAGAGAAGGAGAAAACTGATACATCCCTCATCACGGAATGTATCACTCGAAGAAGCCAGGCAAATTGTGTGTGATTTTGGACTGCTCCGACAGATTTAAAGGAACCGGTTTGAATGATCATCTTCTCACAGGTCCTGACCTGATGAACAGCCTGACTGGCATTCTTTCATGGTTTAGACAGTACTCTGTATCCCTGATTTGTGATATCGAGAGGATGTTTCACCAATTCCATGTCGACGAAGCAGATCATGATAACATAAGCTTTTTTATGGTGGAGAAATGGAGATTTCTCAACCATTCCATATGAAAGTACATCTGTTTGGTGGCTCATCGTCCCCCGGATGTGCTAATTATGGACTGAAGCATCTTGCAAAAGAAGGTGAACATCTGTATCCTCTAGGTTCACACTTCAGGATTTTTACATGGATGATGGACTCTCCAGTGTTGAAACTGCAGAGAGGGCCATCAAGTTGGCTAAAGAAGCTAGCCAGCTTTGTGCTCTTAGAGGTTTAAGGCTGGCTGCATACATTTGTATCCAATGACAAGGCAGTCTTGGAGACAATACCGTCCTCTGAGTGCACTGTAAACGTTACATCTGTCATTTTTTTTCTCTTACCGACCAGCCTTTGGAAAGAGCCTTGGGCATTTACTGGTATCTGGAACAGGACCATTTCAAATTTTGTGTTATTCTTAAAGACGTGCCAGCAGCCAGTAGAGGTATACTGTCTACTGTGGCCTTGTTGTTCGACCCCTTCGGGTTTCTTGCACCATTCTTGCTCAAAGGCAAGACTGTTCTTCAAGAAATGTCCCAAAACAGTATGGGCTGAGATGATCCCTTACCTGAGGGCTTGCAGCCAGGTTGGGAGCACTGGATGGCAGATCTTTTTAACTTGGAAAAGATTCAGGTACCTTGTTGTTTTGTGCCTGCTGCGTTTGGGAGAATCACAAAGGGAGAGATTCATCACTTCTCAAGCATGGCGGGTAGGACCAGTGCTTATACCTTAGACTAGAAAAGTGATATCCATTGTTTTTTACTCATGGCAAAATCTAGAGTACTCTCCAAGTTAAAAAGATCTGTCATCCAGTGCTCCCAACCTGGCTGCAAGCCCTCAGGTAAGGGATCATCTCAGCCCATACCATTTAGGCACATTTCTTGAAGAACAGTCTTGCCTTTGAGCAAGAATGGTGCAAGAAACCCCAAGGGGTCGGACAACAAGGACAGTATACCACGGGTCTGGCATGTCTTTAAGAATGACGCAAAATTTGAAATGGTCGTGTGAAACATCCTCTTGATATCACACATTAGGGCTACAGAGAAGGGCTAAAAGAATGCCAGTCAGGCTGTTCATCAGATCAGGACCTGTGAGAAGATCATTCAAGCTGCTTTCATTTTGGTGGAGCATTCGAAAACCACAAATAATTTACCTGGCTTCGAGTGATACACTCAGTGATGAGGTCCTGTGAGCGCAAGAGGCTCATTATTTGGACGACAGGGTCTTGTCTTATATGGAAGAGGCATTTCCAAGTTGCTGTCTTTGTTCATCTTGATGTTTTCTCCTAGTTTGTTCATAATGTCCTCCTGTCCTCCTCTTGTGTTTGTGTCCTTGAAATCGGACTCCTGCACTTTGATCACATCAACTGGCATTACAACAGGAAACTCTTTAATAGACACTCTGTGGAACATGGTAACACCTCTTTGTGACTCATGATGTGTCAAGGATGGGCCCACAATGCTCCATCCGAGATCCATGCGAACAGCATATGGTTCGTTGTCCACTCCAAGAATCACTTCTCTAGGGTCTAAAGCTCTGGAACAACTATATCCTATCAAAAGTCCAACCTTGCAGTCTTGAAGTGAGGGAATTGTGTCGGTCAGCAAAGCAAGATGTTTCCCTGGCAGTGTCTCTGGTAGGGATGTGGGCATGATCATGATGAATACATTCCTTAGTATATGCAGGGGGTAATTAAATTAAATCCTTTAACTCTAAGAAGGGAAACTCTTTCACTTGATATTAATAAATCCCTCCCAACCATAGTAGTGAGCTTAAGTGTCACTGGGCATGAGTCAACCTTTAAAGTTTGGCTTACTGCATATTTGATGACGACATTTTCTTTTTGCCAATAAGTAACTGGTTGAAAAGGGGGCACAAGGTCAGTTGCTATATATGTGTTTAAGGGTTGTTCATTTTGAGCTAGGTTTGTAGATGTAATGTTTTAAGTTAATATTAAATGTTAGAGCTTATTGTCTGATTGTATGGCTAATTGTTTTCTTTCCTTATCCCTACCAATTACTTTGTATTTGTGTGTTTTAGCTCTTACGGTGTCGGAAAAATAAATGGGAAACAACATCAGTGCAGGAGCAAAAATTCTTTATTTCAACCGGGCTGCTACACCAACAGTACATTTAAGTTCAAATCTGTTTCCAAGACTTTCCAAGATTTTTTTGAGGATTTTTATGTATCCCCAATATACTCATACTTGATGAGCCCTTGGAAAAGCAAACCAGGCAGCTCACAAGAAAAATGCAAACCCTCCTGCACTTTTGTTGTGCTTTTGCACATCAGACTTTCAGTTGATTAAAGTGTGGTCTAATTAGTGTCAGTAATATTTTAAAGAGGGCGCCTATGCATGCCAAGGCCAGGCTAATTGATGTCATACTCTTTCTCTGTGTTGTTTTTTCCGCCCTGTTTAACTGACAGAGCTGTGGGCTGTTGTGGTCAGGTGTACCGAAAGCTACAACAAGGAGACAGATCCTCTGCAGAGGGATAATTACCTTCAGCAACAAGCACCTCTTTCACAGACAACACACTGTATTCTGCTTTCACTGTAATGCATTTTATAGCAAATAATTAGGACAGCAAGCTTTAGTACAATTTTATTTTGTATTATTATTTATCTAATAAATCCTAACCTACAGAATTTTCATATGCAAAATTAGGGTTGAATACAAATGACAGACACTTCCGTATTTATATCATCTACTCTGTGAAGTTTAATTTTCCCTAATTAAATAAAGTGATGTAATCTGTAAACAAACAGTTTGGGCATGAGTATTAGACCTACATTATGTTGTCTGTATGTCAAACAAATCTCCCTAGTGGTTTTGAACAGTGACGTGACAAAACCCACCACGACAGCTCGCATTACTTTCCCTTGATAGCATAAACTGCCTTGAGACTCAATGTCATCTGACATGTTTTCATGCCTCGATTGGCGGCGAGGCCAGATGGAAAACATGAGCAAGAGTGATTGACATGCTCACGAGGGTCGGAGGTCATATTAAGCAGTCATGACGGCTATCCTTTTGCGGAGACGTTTAACAGGTGCATGCAGAGGGCTGGTGAGCAGCAGGACAATGAGATTGATTGGGGGCGATGGAGCCCAGTGTGAGGGTACGTGTGATGACTCTACCAACAGGCTGTTCTCATTCACTGCAGAAGTCTTCCCGTGTGATGGAGTGAGGTGAATGATGGATCACAAATCAGGGCTGATTGTCGACATAAGGCTTTATTTCGTTCTTCAGCGGAGAGAGCTGACCCGAGTCTCCTTTACAGCTCAATCTGTTAACATCAGAGCCAAAGAGCTTTATCTCCACTTTGAGGCACTAAAATATTAGACTGCTTTACATCGTTTGGAGATAAAAAATGCCTGTGGATTTGATGAATATATTAATGACAAAGGGAAATGTTAATAATAAATTGTGACTAAAAGAGACTAGTGCTCATAAATCAATAAACTGATGTGCCTATAAAAGTCAAAACAAATTAATTGTTCAACGTAATAAACTGCATACTTTAGATGATATTTTGGTACCAGAATAGCCTATTTGGTCGATTGGTTCTCTTCAAGTGGTTTGACATTGTTGCTACAACAATACATTGAAGAGCCGAGGCACAATAGGAATGAGAGCTGTTAGTGTGTGCCACAGCTATTGTCATCTGATGCAACATCATTGACAAAAAATAAATAAAAAATAAAATACAATAAGGCTTTACTATCAAACAAAGCGGTATGAATTGTAAGCACTTAGAAAGTGCTCTCAGACAGTTTATTTTACCAGCAGCGCGTGCAAGTCATTGTGTGATATGTTTTAGTTGGCTTTGATTTTCTCGTAGTGAGTTTTCCCTGCAATGCTGCAATTAAGATTTCACTTACATTAGTCATAATTGTGAGATACAAAGTACTGAGAGGTATAAATGCATAACTGTGAGAAATGTGGCATTACATTTATATTCAGAATCATTGTTTGATCTCTCCATTGTTGGCTTTGCTTGATTTCTTGCTTTGTACTTCGTCTGCAAGTAAAAATAATGCTGAAATTAAGATTTTACTGGTAGCTCTCATTATCTCCACCAGACGCCAATAATATCTCAATCGGCTCCTACAGCTGTACCACTGCTTATTTTATTCATACCAACACAACGCTTTAGGCTACAGTTGAAAGTAACTAACATCAGCAGGAATGGACAAGCTTCATTTTCATAGCTTCCTGTACCGGTTCCAGGGTTTGTTTGTTGTTTTGCCCCCCTGTGTATCCGTTTCCTCCTGACTGGCACTGCTACCCTGGGGCCTGTCTGTTCATGATATTAAAATATCTAGGGAAAGGGGGATGCTGCCATCAAGAGGTGTGATAGCATCTCCGTGGAGGAATTAAATATTTAAGCTGCATAAGAATATGGTGTTATGCACTACTGCGATACCGAAAAGCTTTTGCAAACTGCACAGTTTTGTGCAAAGAATGTGCAACGTTTGTGCTAATCAAAAAAACAAACAGAATGTACAAAACTATGTAACAAAATACTCAACCGTCAGTACAGTCAGTACCTTTCAGACATACCCTCACTCATAATGACAAACTGAGTCTGTTTACTGAACTGTTATTGAATTTATTTCTACATAATGAAATAAGGTTTAATTTTACACATCAGTTTAGGGAACATGTTGGGGCAGTGCTTGGAATGTGCTTAATATTATAGAAAAATAAATATTATTAAGTCTTAAAATCTCCTTTTGTGTTCAGCAGAAGAAATAAATAACTTGAAAGCAAGTAAATGATGACAGAATTTTCATATTTGGGTGGTCTTTGCCTTAGTTGCTCATTTAATATCTATACTTACTACAGGTGCATTTCAATAAAGAATGTCATGGAAATGTTCATTTATTTCAGTAATTCAACTCAAATTGTAAAACTCGTGTATTAAATAAATTCAGTGCACACTGACTTAAGTAGTTTGAGTCTTTGGTTCTTTTAATTGTGATGATTTAGGCTCACATTTAACAAAAACCCACCAATTCACATCTCAACAAATTAGAATATGGAGATATGTCGGTCAGTCAGCTACTCAACTCAAAACACCTGCAAAGGTTTCCTGAGCCAAAACGGTTCACTGGGCTACAACAATCAAAGACTGAGGATCTGACAGTTGTTCAGAAGATAATCACTGACACCCTTCACAAGGAGGGTAAGCCACAAACATTCATTGCCAAAGAAGCTGGCTGTTCACAGAGTGCTGTGTCTAAGCATGTTAACAGAAAGTTGAGTTGAAGGAAAAATTGTGTAAGAAAAAGATGCACAACCAACTAAGAGAACCGCAGCCTTATGAGGATTGTCAAGCAAAATCGATTCAAGAATTTGGGTGAACTTTACAAGGAATTGACTAAGGCTGGGGTCAACGCATCAAGAGCCACCACACACAGATGTGTCAAGGAATTTGGCTTCAGTTGTTGTATTCCTCTTGTTAAACCACTCCTGAACCACAGACAACATCAGAGGTGTCTTACCTGGGCTAAGGAGAAGAAGAAGTGGACTGCTGCTAGTGGTCCAAAGTCCTCTTTTCAAATGAGAGCAAGTTTTGTATTTCATTTGGAAATCAAGGTCCTAGAGTCTGGAGGAAGGGTGGAGAAGCTCATAGCCCAAGTTGCATGAAGTCCAGTGTTAAGTTTCCAAAGTCTTTGATGATTTGGGGTGCAATGTCATCTGCTAGTGTTGGTCCAAACCATCACAGCACCTGTTTACAAAGGAATTTTGGAGCACTTCATGCTTCCTTCTGCTGACCAGCTTTTTAAAGATGCTGATTTCATTTTCCAGGAGGAAAAGTTGGTTAAATGACCATTGTGTTGGTGTGCTTGAATGGCCAGCAAACTCACCAGACCTGAACCCTACAGAGAAACTATGAGGTATTGTCAAAAGGAAACAGGATACCATAAAATGCAGATGAGCTGAAGGCCACTGTCAAAGAAACCTGGGCTTCCATACCACCTCAGCAGCGATCACAAACTGATCACCTCCATGCCATGCCGAATTGAGGCAGTAATTAAAGCAAAAGGAGCATCTACCAAGTACTGAGTACATAAACAGTGAATATACTTTCCAGAAGGCCAACAAATTCACTAAACATGGTTTTTTTTTTATGTGATGCTAAACCATCAAAATTAAAAGAACCAAAGACTTAAGCTACTTCAGTCTGTGTGAATTAAATTTATTTAATTCACAGTTTCACAATTTGAGTTGAACTACAGAAATAAATAAACTTTTCCACAACATTCTAATTATTTGAGATGCACTTGTACATTAACGCAACATACCATGACAGTATGACAAAATGAGTGACAGTAACTAATAGTATTTGAGACCTTTATGGGCTATGCCACCTTTAAATAAGACATCCAGGAAGTGTGCTGAGGTCACAACTGCTGAAACTGGCATTAGTTCAGGTAGTTACAGGCAGGAAAACATGTCAATCACCGCAGAGGGTCTCCTGCCAGACACGCTTCCCCCAGGGGTTTATAGGCACAATGATGCATTGCCGTCCACAAATGCAAAAATCAGGTTGCGAGTAAATAATCAAGTCATGTGATTATTTTGGCTCTTTTTAATGGGCTGTTTGTATATGCCAACCTCAATTTTTTTTTTATCTTCAATGGCTGGCCTAGAATTGATTTACCTAATGTGATATAATGAACTAAGTGAACTTGCACAAATGAGACACTGCATCTCTATGCTTGAGAGACATGGAAAGGGGGAGGAATCTTACTTAAATCAATACGCTTTCTTGTTGGAAAGTTTTGGAAATGAACTTGTGAACGCAAATGCATCAAAAGGTACACAAAAATATCATCAGCACCCACAATGAATATATTTTGGAACAGAACGAGTAGCTCAGCTGCACATCTGAGGTGCCACGGTGGGTCTATGAGGCCATAGGCAGCCAGTCTGTTGAAATGGGGTTTATTTTCTTTCTGCTTAGCTTAACCCTACTGGTTCCCTGTGGTCTACGCACACAGTTCTGCTGCATTTGCTCTTTCTTTGATTATCAGGAAGAAAGCAGTATATATTGTGCCAAACTTCCCTGAAGCGAGACGAAATTTGGCTTCTTCCACACAGACCTGCTTTGACTATGCCCCCAGTGTCCCCTTATAAAGGGCTCCCTTGTTATCTGAGACTTGATAAGACTAAATTTAAAAGGTTGAAAACAGGGCAAAAAAAAGTTTCGTCAAGTAAATATGTAGACCTGAAGAATTAGAGCACTTTTATTACATTCCTTTGTGGAACAGGCATGAGTGAAGGCATAGCAGGTTATGACTCTTGCTTTATAATATAAAACTTACTGCAATACACAGTAGTAAGATGCCTTATTTTCCTGAAGTGATGTGTAAGTTTGAGCATTTCAGTAGTGCTGTCACTGACGGCTGGCTCATTAAATATTGCTTGTGGGATTCAAATGGAATATTTCCAAACCACTAACAGGGCTCCTGCTTACCAGGAAGTTTTCTTTTGATAATTTATTGTTGTTGTATTATCTGCAGAACAATACGATATTTGTGCTTAAGGCTAATCGAAATGAAAATTGCAATGACAACCGGAGGCAATAAGGCCAAAGAGTCCAGTAGAGGGCAGTGTTGCTTTTAAACCGCTGGTGGAAAACATTCACGCTGAAATTGATGAGGGAAAACATGAGAACGTCTTAAAAAGACATACAAACATAAAATTAAATAAAATATTAATTATACTCTGTCAACAGTGAAGTAAATATTTTATGCAGGTAATATTCACTGTAATTACAATATAAAATATATTTGCTGCTTATCAAAGAGTCTTTCAAATGCATAAATGTAATGAAGACACAAGTATTGCACTACAACAGAGATGCCACATGTTGTCCTGATCTCAGGCACAGATCAGGCAGGGCATACGATAATTTGGCATGAAAATGATTTTAATAGCTGTATAAACAGTCGTCCATGTTGGTTGCGTGCCACTTTTTGATGACTTGGTTCAGATCAAAACAAAGCTACTATTTTACACTCACCTGCTGGCCACAATGGTTTATGTGTGAACGTGAGAAAAAAAGAGGTGAAATCAGATACCTCCTCCAAACAGAAAAAAGGTCAGAGATGACGTGAAGAGTGAGAGCAAGCCCCTCTCCTGACCGTATCATTAAGCAGCCCAGTTCTATAAGCAGCACCTCTAGCTGTTTACCCTTGGCGAAAGAAACCCCAGCACCCACATAAACACCACTACTTGGATGAAATCATGTCATCGCGGTGTACACACTGCACAGTGCACTTATGTATGTCCTGCGCAGTCAGCATTCAAAGTCACAGGGCATATATTTGAAGACAGAGCAACACATCTACAGCAAATCATTTATGTCTAATGAAATGGTTAGTAAAACGTCTGGTGTAATAACTGATAGTGTGGTTTGAAATGCTTCCTTGCTTTGCGTACAAAACCTATAATGTTTTGCCAGTGGTTTGAGACCTCATTAATTCAAATCCTATGTGAGGAACCGACTGTGTGCCTATGATTTTATAAGCAGTATGGCTTGTATTTCCTAATGAAAAGGATATTGGGGAAGTCTTTTTCTGCTTCAGAGTAAAAAAATAAAATGAGATTTTAGGATACAATTTTAAGATATAAAGTCACACTTGTGGAATATAGATTCATAATTGAAAGAGATGAAGTCCTAATTTGGAGAGTCACATTAGGAGAAATGAAGTCACATTTTTAGATATAAAATCATATTTAAATAAGTAAGATTTAAAAGATGTTTAACTAAACCAATTTCGGGAGAACCAGGCACGACTTCCTGTTTACTAATTATCCTATCAGATCTCGATTCGCCCCTATATCTTCGTCTTTGCATTCCTTCGCCTCCCCTCGTCCCACCTAAATAGGAATCGGGTGTCAGACCCCGGCCAGAGGAGAACTGGCACCCACTGAGTCTGGTTTCTCCCTAGATTTTCTCCCAAACTGTGTTTTTCTTGCCACAGTCACATTTAGATAAAGTCATAAATAAAATTTTCATTTTAACGTTTAAGTTGAAATATGAAGTCACAGTTGTGAGATTTACAGACAATTGCTAAATATCACAATTGTGAAGTATAAATTCCTAATTATGAAGTCTCAACCATTAAATATGAAGTCATATTCACTTTGTGAAGATATTGAGTCAAAGTCACAAAAAAGTTCAGATTTAATTCGTTTGAAGCTGTACCACATGTTTGTATTGCTGATTATTATAAGAATATTACAGAAGAAAGATAGCTATAATGCATGAATTGTAAGAAAATATTGAATAACCATATCAAATCAAAAATCATACAAATTACATCAAAATGACCCAGTGAGGCTTCACACTAGCTGACAAAAACGAACCCTCTGTCGTGATTTCAAGACATGGTGTGTACTCCCAATGAAGCAAAATATACATTTTAATGAAATTTATAAATATTACGATGAAAACAGTAGGCTCGGTTGTGTGCACTCTGCTCAGGTCAGCGACAGGAGGGCTCCGGGGGCTCGTGCCAAACGTTAGCATGCCGATTTTAGCCATGGCGGAAAATTTTCCTCAGGTTCTTCAAGGACATTCAGTGGGGGTACAGGGGAGTGGGCAGAGAGCTCTTTGCTTTACGACTGCTTTGTGAACATAGGGAAAACTTGCACAACCACCACACTGGCACAGCCTCGGTGTGTGTGGGATCTTGACAAATACTTCATAGAACACAGCCAATATCGCAACTGGGAGGGTGAAACGCAAAAGATTTAGGGTACTGAGAAACGGGAGACCTGGCAATGGATGTGTGTGTTGTGGGCTAAAAGGCATAAAAAAGAGAGACAAACCTAAGGTGAATAATCTTTCAGCATATCAGCAAGTGGTGTGGCCTCAGTTTGAAACATTTTCAGAAGAATTCCCTCTTTTTGCGTGAATGAGGAATGAGATGTAATCATAATGACCCGTGTTAACTTACCACCCATCAGAAAGGACATCGAAATCTGCAACCAGCATTTTGGAATCATAATGTATGTCTCAGATCAAGTTACAGCCATTTTCCTGTAATTCTGTCCCATACAAGCCCATGCACAATGTCATATTTCCAGAAATACGCTTATATGTATAGAATGAAAACATCTGGAACCAAATATGACACTTCTGTGGGCTGTGAGCTGGATATTTATGTATATAAGCATAGTTAAATATATTCCGTTATCATTATACAAACCAGCAATGCAAAGAAAAGTAAGTTCCTGCTGTAAGTATGTTAGAATAATACTCATTAAAATCTGCTGTGGCGGTGAGCTCGCACACGGCCTCTGCAAGCCCTTATGTGAAGGTACTTATTGTCGACCGCATGCACATCATATACGTCCAGTCAAGCGAGCGGCTTCTGAGGAATTCATATGAATGTGTGAGTCATTTCTTGAACCTGGCTTACAATGACCAGGCTGTGGATATCAAAAAAGGACTGGTTGCAAATAGACGTCCTTACTATTCAGCGCTGTGGTCACTGGATCACAGGTCTGTTCTGATTGTGGGCAGCAGGGAAAATCCCATGCTAAATATGAATAATAAAATGCAAGTGTTCAAAGTCATGCATAGTTAAGATATAGTGCCTTCCGTATCATAGTTAAAGGCTGTGCAATGTAAAGAAATTGGAAGATGCACACATGGGCAGGTTGCGTGACATGTCCTCATCATGAAAAACCAAGAGCAAAATTATACAAGGTAACAGAAAATTCTGCCCAGGCTTGGATAAATGTGATCTGTGAGAACCACAATGTGTTTTTTATTGCTGCTAAGAGTATGACACAATTGAAACTACATTTTGTTCCATAAACAATTTTAGTACTTTAGTATCAGGTGGTCAGCAGATGCCCACCTATAGCTATCCATTTTTTATGAAGACACCTTTAACTGTGAGAAACATATCACTGACAATATTTAAACAACTTGTAGTTTTTGAAACGCATTAATTCATAATTGAGTACAAGGTAATGCAATATTTTCAAAATATAAATAAATAAATAAGAATAATCTTAATTAATCTTATGGCGTCTGACTAATATGCCAATTTCATTTATGTTAAAATAAAGATTTGAAAAATTAACCATTTTAAATAGTAGATGTTTCAATAAGATATTTCCTAAATATCCCTGTTATGTCCTAAAATTATGGCAATGAACTACATTATAGAAAGAATGTAACTATAGGCCTATATATGCTCACAACGCTTGGTGGCATACTGATCATAATTCATTTTGACCGCAATATGAACCACAGAGATTTTTCATTACCGTTTATAAGGATCGAGCCAATAGTCTGTTGGGTGCAAATATAAAATATAAAGTCGCACTGTTTTCAGACATTGGATCTAAACCAAGAACACATGAGCATGTGAAACCTGTGTAGCTTCACACTCACTGCCCACGATTCTTGAGAAGATCTTGAGAGTACAGACATGTATTTCCTTGAGATGACACTTGGGAGACTTGTCAACATGCAGTTGTTGAAATAAAAGAACACCAGGCACAATACAACTGTGTTTTTGTATTTCCAGCGATGCATTGGCAGATTCAGTTCTCTAATTTTTATGCCGTCTAGGTGTCTTGAGTACAGACATGTCCTTATCCCGTTCCACCTCCAACGTCTGCCACACTGGCCTGTGAATTTTGACAGAGCTCTGATGCATGCCTCTTCTCTCTGGAGACCATCATACACATCTGCTCTGGCTCCCCAGCCTTTCCTGGGAAGATTCTCCACAACACAGCTTCCATCTCCTGGTAACTGTGATCAAACAAACTGATATTGTTAAGAAAGCTTGCATCAAGTGTGAGTTCACAAAAGATGGGTAACTGCTGCAGTGGGTCAGATTTATTGCAATTAGTTTTACAAAGCTGATAAAAAAGGTGAAAGAAAGGTGTTTTCCACAAAGAGAGATCTTTGACTGTGAATCGTTATCTTTTTTGTTTTCAGTTACAAATATCTTTGAATAATTGTGTTCTCAGCCAGCATGACTTTATTCTACCATCAGACATCTTCAGTAATGTCAATAACAGGGGGTTACTTGTTGTTACGGTCGCCCAGTAGTGCACAATACAAAAGAAAAAACAAGCTGCAACACAATAAAATTAATTTAAAATAGAAATCGTTTTAACATAAATTTATTTCCTATTGCTTTTGATCAGTTTAATGCTTCCTTGCTGTATATTATTACTATTATTTTGTTACAAATATCTCTAAATATATATATAAATATATATACATACAATATTTTACTGACATAGTGTGAACAAGGTACTATTAATTTCCTCGTCACTAATGTCCTAACAAGGGTATATTTATTGAGTTCAGAAACTCTGCGTTTGATGGCTATATGAAAAGGGGTTGTAAGCCTGGAGGCAATGATCTTGAGAGAGCCTGAGAGGGCAGACAGGAAATGAGAGAGGTCAAGGTGAGTGACAGAGAGCTCACTACTACCACTCAACCACATCTGTGGCTGACATGGAGGAAATGCACTCCAGGAAGTGAGATTGAAATCATCACACACACCAGCATACACACAATGTCCTTCTTTGTCTGTGGTGCCTGTGCACCGCCAGCAGAAGTTGAGTGTTTTCACATGAGGCACGTTGGGTTTTCATTCTTCAAGGTGCAGAGGCTCCATCTGCGCCTTCCAGAGTCTCGAATTTGAAATAACCTCACAGCTGTGTTTAGCCAACAATCACAGAAGTTCAAATACATAATACATCAAAACTGAACATTGTGATGGGACCACATGAAATATTTCAATATACTTGCTTTGCCATAAGACATACTCAAGATGTTCATAGTCTTAGTCATGACAGGATGTTATAGTAATATTTGTAAGAGAGGAATCATGAGTCTAAATATCTTTATTTCAGATTGCATGAAAATAAATAACACAAAAATGTGTCTCCACTGCTCCTTTTGTGGTACATTTTTCAAATTCTTCTTAAGCTATAATGATTTCCTGGCCTGCCAGGTTGCTACAGTATCAAATTCTGAACATATGCAGCATAATATACTGTAAAGCACAAAACACCAATGAGCAGCTTCTGAACACTGATATAAAAATATGTTTACAAAAATATACCTGTAATATATGGCCCTTTCTACACGTTCAAACATTAACACTTTTGTGTTTGCATGCACAATTGTCTATTTTGTTATTTTGAGGAAAGCTTTATATCTCTATGTGCTTAAAATAACAAATGTATACGTTTTATAAAAACAATACAAGAATGAATGGAATGGATAAAGTTCACTATATTTACAACACATTATATACATGACATTTACACACAGAGAAAAAGAAATAATGGAGACTTTGTTTTCTCAGGGCCAGATGGTGTCAAAGTCAATGTCTTTTTTTCCTGTTGAGGAGAATTTTCGTGACAGCACCGGCCTAAAATCCAGCCCAGCAAGACCAGCAAACCAAATGCGTGGTAATTACTGGCTGTTATGTTACCGAGAGCTCTATTTCCTTACATCTGTCCTTGGACGATGGTTTCAAATGACCGCAAACACTCGGAACGCTTTGCCTCCTGAGGGATTCTGTAGGCTAAATGGAAGAATAATGGCCAATATTAATCCAGAACCAAGGATAGAAAGATATATGATTCAAATGCTGGTATGATTCATTAATCACGATACTCATGATACCCTCAAAATGCTATTTAATGAAGAAAAACAAAACCAGACTGTGTAGGTGGTCTGGTTTTATTTTGCAGAGGAGAAGCAGAGTTTATAAAATTACCATTCAGCCACCCACTAAATAAAATGATTACGTTATCCAACCAAGCTCATATGAAGGGATATTAGGTAGTTTGTTCTGAAGACCAGTTGAAGCCAAGAAGTAAAGATCAGCTATACAGCGGCTGTGACTCAAAAGCTGACTCAACACACTCAATACCTCTCTGAGGTGATGCGGTTCTGGTAGGAACCCTTGTACTGCTTCCTCTTGTCCACAGGCATTACGTCCAGATAACCTCCCGAGTCACTTTGAATCACACCTGCGTGGATAGCTGCCCTGCATATACTGGAATTCTGCTCAGTGGGACAGAGTAAAGAAGAGTCATTTTTATTTCAGTCAGTTTATTTTATTGTCCTTCTATAGCTCAGGAAACTTAATCAATTACATTTAAGTACCATCTTAGTTTCAGATGATTCTCCAAGTTCATCAGGGGAATAAAAAGAGAATTTTTGGCATATAATAATAGCATAGAGCTACAGTATAAAGAATAATGCGGATAGTTTGAGTTACATTAAGCTGAAAAATACAAAGCATTCTCTTTAGAAACTTTAGGGGAGAAACATAAGCTTCATAATGCTAGGTCTACATCCTACATCCTCCGCTGGATCGGCACTCTTGTGAAAGCGCATAAAGGCAGGCGTACACAATGCGTTTTTTGGCATTGTACAAGCTCGCATGCGATTTTTTTGGTTAGCGAAGGAAATCGTCTCTTCTCGTTTGGTGTGTGACAAATTACGAGACGAGCAGAGTGCCTTACGAGCACTTCCCGACCCCACGATCAATTTTAAATGTCAAAAAACTTTGGGAGGTGTGTGTGCTGTTGAACGAGCCGATTTGTTGAGCAAACTGGAAATGACCAATCAGAAGCTAAAAAAGAAAACCACAGAAGAAGAAAGATGAACATGGCAGCGCCACGGAGAATTTGGACTGTCGAGAAAGAAGACAAACTCGCTGAACTCTGGCAAGAACAGCGAGCGCTGTATGATATATCGATCAACATTTAAATTAATATAATAAATAGTAATAATCCATAAAAAAGGAACTGTCAATATTGATTTCATTCTCTGTCCTTCAGCCAAACTCTTTGCCACGGCCTTCGTATTCTTTCCTTTTTTGTTTTTTCGCAAGCCATTGCTGCCACAAAGAGTCCATGTTTTTGGCACGGAACTTCGTGAATGTGATTGCCTCGGTAATCGGCAGGTTTTAAAATCGGGCCGTGTACCACTGCATCCGTAAACAAAGTCACTTGTATAACGTGTGTGTGGCCATACGGTCTTCCGACTGTCAGAATTTGCACTGTATACGGCCGCCTTAAGACAGCTAGAAGAAGCTAGAGATTAGTCTAAAGAGCTTTAACTGTGGAAATTTTTCTTACACTAGTGCATCAATTCTCTATTAAGCCCACAAGGAGGGCATTTTATGATGGAGGGATGCACTTTATTAGACTTCTTTAGGACTATTGATTATCAACAGCCATTCACTGCCATTATAAAGCTTGGAAAAGCCCAAAATTTATTTTTTAAATAAAACTTGAACTTACTGAATTGTATTCGTCTGAAAAAAAGAAAGTCATATACATATAATATACATCTAATTTATTGAGGGTGAATAAATAATGGGCTAATTTTCATTTTTGGGTGAACTATCTCTTTAAATGGCATGAAGACTTACATCTGAATAATAGCGGGTTCCAATTACTCGGGCATAGCTGTCGTACAAGCAGTTACGAGGACAATACAACCTAAAAAATTAAAAAACATTGTGTTACTGTTGTGCTATTAATGACTAATTTACAGCATAGTGTGAATCCATCAAAATGATTTTACCTGGGACAGTGACGGACGGGTTTCTTGAAAGGGCAGAATTGTGCCACCGTAGTTTCACAATTAATTGCTTTCACTGGACGCAATAAAATATTTATTAAATGTAATTTCTGACACTAAACTTTTATCTCATTAAAAATAATCCCATGTGGACTTACCTGGAACATTTGATACGGTGAAAGCATTGGCACTCTGATTTTTCCTGAGGAATAACATGGAAAATGTAAGAACTTTGTTGAACCCACATCTAGCAGCATGAAACGCATGGGTTCTGTGACTTACGCCAGAGTCTGAACCCCGTTTTTGAAGGACTTTGAGAATCGCTGCCTTCTGCCCACCCTTGTGACATCCAGCCAGCCTCCATCATCATCTATTATTCCAGCATGCAGGCCGCTACCACAGATGCTGGATTGCTGGAAAAACAGCAACATTAATGAGAGAGACCCTGAGCTGACCACAATCCATCCGAAATTAGATAGCATAAATACGTAAATGTAAAAAAAAACAACTTATAAATCAGTGCATGCCACATTGATAAAAATAAAATGCAAAGCCAATGCATTTACCTACCATGTCATAATGACCCGATCCAATTACTTTTCCATAGTTGTACAAGCAGCCTGGTGGGCATTCGTACCTGATTAAAGATTTACCAGACACAAGATTATTCATAGTAGAATGCCCAAATCACATTTCTTTGTAGCTGATGTGCGAATCCACACATTTTACCTGTTACAAGTAGTTCCTTTGCACTGATCACGTAATCTAGTATCACATGCTACTTGCTGAGCTGCAACAAAAGTATAGTAGATGTCAATATATAAACACAGAAGAGCTGTTTTTTTACAAATGTTAAAAGTACATACATACAGTACCTATGCAAACCTACTTTCTGATAGCAGCCATTAAAGACCATTAAAGTCAACCAATGAAAGATATCTTGAGTCAGCAAGTGAAATTATCTTACACATCTGGGAAGTACAGATCACTTCGTTCTTCTCAATGTTCTCATTGGGAGAAGGTGTTGGGGTCTCATCTCTGTAGTGTGCATCATGGCTTCGAACTGGCTCGGGTTCTGGTTCAATATAGTTATTTTCCTCTGTCTCAGGGGTGTAATGATAATGACTGCCATCATCTGAAGAGAGCACAATTTAATTACATTAAATTACATTACAATTTTGAAATGATTCAGGACCTACAGCCTTCACATGTTGTTTTCTTATTTAGTTTTGGGATGTCAAATATATTTTAATCAAATTAACTGTAATACATCATAATAATGAATCAAATTTGTCATCTCAATATCTGACCTATATACTATGGTTTAGTACCTTTATAGCAGAGATTGTTTCTGCAACCACCGCCATAGCTGGGCGGGCAGGCAGAGCAAGGGGTCCCGTGCTTATATGGTGCATGTCCCCACCAGTTACCTCTGTGAAAAGGATGCCACAAGACAAAAGCTAATAATAGTGCTTTATTATAATTATATCAAATAACAAAAAAGCTTAACATTCTTACGGCGGAGAATAATTGCAGACCAGGTACACAGCTTTGGCCCAGATCATGCCCCATACATTCATGTTATAGCACACATTGATGGCACAGCCAATTTTGTTGGATGTGGCCCAAACCAGCTGCAAAAACATATCAACACCACATATCACCTGATTGCTTGTATCATTTCAAAATGTAAATTAAAACGTTAAAACATGAATGTGGTTTCACCTGAGTGTAATGCGTGCAGACAGGTCCAGAGCATCTGTAGGGGCAGTGAGGGTTACACTCTTGTGGATAGGGGTAGCTGAAATCTCTCACCTCATCATACCAGGCTTGGACATGAAATGTCGGAGGTCTGTCTCTAAAGATAATCATATTTAAAGCAAACAGTTAGTGTAAGAAATCAATGAGGTGCAGTATTAAATATTGTTTGTAATACAGCACCTGCCCCAGTGAGCTCCCAGGTTCTGGCCGATCCGGGTCAGCAGGTGAGACGGTCCATGTTCCCACAGACAAGTGTGTGCCCAGTGCTCAGCGCTCCTCTCCAGTTCAGTGTCCCACACCTGTCACAGCAAAGAGCCACAAGCTATATATCAGTCCTGTATTTAAGTGCCCAATACTATTGACTTCACAAACAATATATATATATATATATTTTTTTTTACAACAAACCTAATCAACCTCAAACCTGACATTTTTTAATGTGAAACTAACATTACTGGACAATGTCATACCTGATATCTGTGTTCAGCAGAAGAAAGGAAGTAATACCATTTGGACATGAAGGTGAGTAAACTACAGAGTTTTCATATTTGGGTAAACTATCCATTTAAAACACAAAAGCAAATTATTTTCAAGGTCAACAGCATGCCAGAAAAATGTTCTGATAACATTTTTTGCCAAATTGTTGAGCCTGGTTCTGACTACAGTACGTACGTCAATGCATGGTTGCTTAGTTCTATCCAATAGATTGATACAAATCTACAAGTGAGCCAGTTAGAGTTAAAAACCATAAAGAATTTCTGTTTCACTAACTTGAGACAAAGCAGAGCCATATTAAAACAGCCATTAGTGTAAACTCTACTGGTTTAAAGTTTATTGTATGAAAGAATAAGCAGTGTACTGTTCTGCACAGGGTTCCGATTATTTCAATACAGAGCAGCTTAATTTAAAATTACATATGCGTAGTTTGATGCCCCGTGCTAATCTGTTCCATATGTGCAGAGCTGGTACATTCCATTCCATCAGTCCGCAACAAATACTATTCCTCAGCCACCTTGATAACTGCGATCTTTTATCCTGCACAATTAATACCTTTAAAAAATTGAAGATTCTTACTGTTTACAATGATGTTATTACATATATTATGTCGTCAACATGTACTTGAAATTTTTTACCAAGATTGAGAATGTCATATTAGTCTTTCAGGTGCATAAAATTGTAGCAAGCTTTCTGCATCTGAGCAGAACATGCATAGAGATGCAAAGCCTGCTGGCATTTTATGTGCCCTTTGAGACCTGTCTTGACATTGTTTATTTGTTGCGATGCCTAATTTGCTGTTACAGCGACCATCTGGGTGCATTCCAAGGGAGATATGCCTCCTCTGTGACTCCTTCTACTTCCCTTTCAGAGTAATTACCCAGAGGACTGTGTAGCATGAAGGTATAATGTCTCCTCCTCTATCTGTGCCCCACACAAAGACACATTCTGTTAAACTTTGCTGTGGGATACAGGGCTCTGGGATTTGACAGATTTAACACTGAATTGTTCAGAGTCCCAGAGCACCACAGATGTTATCAACTCAAAAGTAATTGTCTAAGAAGAAACTCTTTTCTTACAGCTGATTGCAAGTGTCAGTCATATAAAATCATCCATGTGCAGTGCTAAGAAAGGCATCATGTATTTTAGGATTAAAGGAGAACTACTGTGCTGTACGCTGGACCTTAGAGCTAAAATAATAGGATGGTCTCTGTTGATTTAGAGTGCTATATTTTTTTCTATTCTTTGATGTCTGAGTCAATATTTGCCATCATTGTTGCCAAATGCAGTGCAGCGGGACGAAGAAGCATCTATAGATGGTTCTAAGAAGTATCAGGTCATATTTGGCCAGAAAGCAATGAGAGGTCTGGCTGAGCGCCACATACAGTAGGTGAGCCACAGAACGTGGGAAGGAGAAGCTGCATTTTGGCCTCCCTGATGGACCTGATGAACTGTTTGTTGTAGACCACAAACCTGACTGTAGTTCAGTGTGTTCTAGTGCATTTGTGCAAAGTGCGGTTATGGTGTGGTACCCAATACCAGTTGGCAGAGCCGTGTGATACATTTATAAGCCCCCTCATGACCCCACCAAATGTATAAATAGCCTTTTAACTCACAATTCAATGGGAAAGTTGTACTTTACAGGATTTTAAAGATTTTCACATTTTAAAATATATATTTTACTGATTCTTTCATGCACATGTAGAATGCTTTCAAGTAGAGATGCACAATATATTGGTATAATTTCAGTTACTGATATCAAGGAATTTTACATTTATTTGAAATAATTTTTCCATATGTTACATTTTTACATTTATTTTTACATTTTTTTTTTTTTTTTTGCATTTAGATTGATCATGCTGTCCTCTAAAGCTTAATGAATTAGTAATAAAGTTAGGAAATCTCAAAGTATTTTTTATAATAAAATGCTGTTTAAATCTAGCAATTTAAAACAGTAAACATATATATATATATATATATTTTTTTACATGATGTAAAATTTTAATTACATATAAAAAATGTGTTAGCCAATTTAGTTTTATTCTCTGTTTGGCAGATGAAAAACAATCTTGACCCTTAATTTTGTATGACAATATTTTTGTTCATGGTTTGATTAGCTAAGAACGTGATTCAGTAGACTGAGGTAGAATCATGTGATCTTACCATGTACTCCATGTTTGAGGCAGGGGGGTACACTTGACCCCTCAGCTTATTATGTAGGTCAAGAATCAGTTGCATATCACTCTGTGAAATTGCTCTTTTGCCCCTTGACTTGGATTGCCACCATGCCTCATCCTTATCCATGTATTTTTCCAGGATGGCTTCTAAGTGGGTGGCATTGGGAATCACCATGGAAACCACAGCTTGGACAGTCACAAGCAGCACAAACCCACTAAATAAATCTTCATGTCCACACTTCATGTTTTCACAGCTCTCAGTTTACAAAATCCAAAGTGGTATCTGTCCTCTGCCTGTGAAATAATTTACATAATTTTAAAGCACACAAATGTATACTTGTAGCCTGTTTATACAGAATTTTTACATAACGTAATATAACATAATGATGACTTGTGCGCATTTGCATGTTTGTTCAGAAAAAGATCATTGCACACAAGCCTGACTGAAACGTGCGGTTTCAGCATTTTTACAACTGAGCTGATTGTTTCTCACTTGTCAAAGACTTGTGTACGCCTTTTGCCACACACATGCAATATTTCATACGGTCGTGTCTTGCATTAAAACTGACCGCGTCAGCCAAGTCTTTGAAGTCTATAGCATTTTCAGTTCTATGAGAAAACCATTTTAAATAAATGAATGTTATCTTTTGCAGACTTGCCGTTATAATACTTGTAGTAGGCGTCATATGACATATTTTAAAATAAATGTTAAGTGTTTCTATGAAAGTATTAAAGAATTGTGAGCAGCATTTTACCTTTTTCTGTTCAGCGCGTGGATGTTTATCTCCGGTGCTGATTTGCTGAAATAATTCTTCCTTGCTGTTTTCTATATCAAATAGGCTACACGTGTCCAACTGTTTTGATCCTGTTTGAAGTTTCTTTATGAATGTGTCGTCATAAGTCATTGCGCGGCAAAAAATAATGTACTTTAAAATGTTTCAATTTGTGAGGCTGCTGTTCTCATTTATAGTGAACTTTTAAGCCACGCCCACAATTACATCTACACACCCACACAACAGAAGCACACATATCGGTGAAAATCCGCATGGTGCATTGACTTGTTTCTGCTTTGCATTCAAAGTCAACGAAGATTTATGTTATTTCTATTTGTGTGCACGCGGTTGGTAGACCTCCTACAAAGATGGTAAAATCCTTTTTGGTCCCCAGTAGTAAATCTTTAATGCTCTTTTTGATTGTAAAAATCTAGGTTTACTGTGAAGGTTAGGTTTACGGGGTAGAATAGTATATTGTATAGTTTGTAAAAATCTATGTATAATAATGGACTGTACAGTGATGAGAAACTGTTCCACAGACCAAAACGTAAACCGCTAGATGGCATCATTGAGTAATTTTTATTTTTCAAACCTTCACTATGATGGATAAAAACTGCACTCCATGAACTCTTTATTTATACATAACTCGTTCATCTTGAATTTTATGAGAAGCTTAATTTGTTAATAATCTGGTATTTTCTGGCAAAGTCACTTCATTTTAGTCCTGTAACCTTTATGAAAAAAGGAGTTAAAACTTACCTTTACTCTACAATGTGCACATCTGCTGAAAAAGTTGCAAAAGTAGGTTCATTTCAGTGTATCTGTTGGCCAGGGAAGGACTCCAGCAGGCCCAGTTAATGTATGCAGTGGTTCTGACCTATATTTTGCTGAGGGAGCTGGGTTGTTATGTTTGTTATTTGGTGGTGGAGAGGGGGGGAAGTCTTTTGCTTTCTTTCTGCTTACATCCATTGCCAATATTGATGGTCTGGAAAATTAAAAAAATAAGGGTGTGTTGTTGTTTCTTTCCCTGAGCAAACATACAATTGGTTCTCTATTTCTCATATTTCAGCTTAATCAACATACAGAAATGCTGAGAATGTTTTCACCAGATCAGTCTTGCACAGTGATCAGGAATATTTTCAGGTCAAAACATAAGTTTTTCCTCAGAAACAGACCAGAAAGGCGTATATTGGGCTACAAAAGGTAAAGAAATAATACAAAAGAAAACCTGGAAAGTGGACGAGAAGCAAAGCTGCAGAACTGTCCAGGATAACTGGAACCATTTAGCTTCACAGACAAACGTTTACACAATCAATAAAGGCCATGCAGGGCTGCAGCCTCTGAAAGACAATGAGCAACACAGGCCAGGAAAATCTTAGAAATGTGTTTCCAAATGAACTCAGCACATCTCTTGAATTCGAAGAAAAGTCATTGTATATTTGCAAAAGCAATATTTTAAATGCAATGTCAACCTCATGTAAACTGTACACTAAAACACACACTCACAATAGTAAAGATGTATTTATTAGTATATTTTCTGCACAAAAACTGCACATTGGGCTGAAATAAATAATCTCAGTGCAATATATGCAATCCTGCGTGCAAGGAGAAGGGTATGTGATCTACATATCCCTTATTTAAAAAATGAAAAGAAAAAGAAGACATCAATAACGCTATAAACTTTGAATGAAGAACACATGTTAGTTAATATGTCTCAATATATAATATCTCAATTGAAAGAACGTTTGTTACAATATTCTGGCACAAAAGAGTGATATATACAATACAAATTTATATGAGATTATGCAATCATTTAGTAGCTTCTCTTTTCCAACTCACTATAAAATGAGGATGTTGTGGTAGGGAGAGGTCACAGTCTGAGGTCATGTAAGCATTACCATAGCGATGTAACTGTTCAGCAAACATTATGCAAAGAAAATCAAATTCAGAATAACACTCTTTGTCATAGAAGAGCACCATGTCATGATCATTTCTCATGAACTCCCAATAGCTACAGATAAAAACCTCACGCACACAACAAATAAGATATATTTAAACAAATAAAAACTTTACATAACCAAATAAAAAGGCTGAAATACATTTAACATGATCATACATTAAAAAACAACAACCTTTGAGTGGTTTTTGGTACTGAAAATGAACTGACAGCTTTTAAAACGTCATTATCAAAATAGCTTGGATGTTTTATGTCTGAGCACCTTGGACAAAACCCTGATGAAACAGATATTTAAAAAAAAATTAAGAAATGTATGTGTAAAAGTGGAATATAAACAGTAATGTAGAGTGATCAGCATAGAGTTGATCTGTGCACCAGAAGCACAGATTTTAAGCATCAATATGATGGCTGATTCTAAAATAGTCATGTTAAGATTGTATTAACATTAGCACCATTTCTGGAATCGACAGTATCACCTAGAAAAAAACAGCTATATCTGCTGTACAAAATTAATATATATTTTAAAAGATATACATCAGGGTAAAAATGCACTCAATAGCATTAAAGCAACAGTTCACCCAAACATTTTCTGGAAGTGTTTTTACCTTCGGGTCGTCTGAGATGGTAGATGAGTTTGTTTCTCCATCTGAACAGATAGCATCAGTTGTTCACTCTCTGCAGTGAATGGGTGCCGTCAGAATCAGAGATCAAACAGCTGATACAAACATCACAATAATCCACACGTAATTAACAAGTGAAAAGCTGTTACTATCCATTACTAAGACGTTTAACTTTAAAAAGTGGTTTCTGGCAAAAATACCCATAATCCATAATAACATTTCCTCAAGTGAAAAGGTCCATCCCCTGTTGTCCTTTTACATCAAAATCCACTGACATATTTGTTTAGAACAACTTGATTATTTTGGCTTGTAAACAATGCTTGATTGGTGAGTATTTCTTTTCTGATACAGACTGTGATTTTCTACTCAATAAAGTAATATTTTGGATAAATGACTCTTATTTTAACAAGAAGCAAGTCTAAGAATTTGTTTATTACAAACATGCAGATTTTCATGTAACAAGCTATTTTTTTTTTTTTTTTTGATGAGTCATTTGGTGTACTTGTGGATTATCATGATGTTTTTATCAGTTGTTTGCACTCTCGTCTTGACGGCACCCATTCGCTACAGGGGATCCATTGGTAATCAAGTAATGCAATGCTGCATTTCTCCAAATCTGTTCTGAGGAAAATACAAACTCATCAAAATCTTGGTTGGCCTGATTTTTTTTATTTATTTTTTTTGGGTCAACTATTCCTTTTAAACATATGGCAGACAGTTTATTTAAACCAGTACATGAAGTTTGAGCTGATGGCAGGAAAGCACATGTTGTTGCTGCATGAACCTCCATAGCTTGGAGGACAGGCTGAGCATGGCACACCGACTCTGTAAGGTGCCTCACCAATCCAGTTACCCCTAAAAAATAGGATTGGTTTTAACATATATCACGAAGACGAGCGTGCATAACACCTTAGTCATGTGCTGACATTATCAGACTGAGAAGGGTACACTCTGTGCTCTTGTTGGGTGTAATATCTGGCTAGAGTTGCATGAAAAGATAAAAACATGACTCACTTTGGAGAATAATTGCAGACCAAGTATGTTGCCTCCCTCCAAACAGCGCCCCACACTACCATATTGTAACAGGTTTGGATGGCACATCCAACTCTGTTTGATGATGCCCACACCATCTGTAACATTCAGAGAGCGTCAGACATTTTACTGTTTGCTTTATCTGAATTATGACTTGCAACTCACTTGTGTGTAATGTGTGCACATGGGTCCGTAACAGCGCATCGGGCAGTAAGGATTGCAGTCATGTGGGTATGGAAACACATAATCTCTGACCTCATCATACCAAGGTTTAACCAGCTGAAGAATGGAGCGGTAACTGGCAGGAGCAGAAACAATTTGGGTGCAATTTAGAAAACGAGAGAGAAAGAACAAGAAGCATTATCCTCTGGACTGCATCCAAAACATGAAATTCTGGTCTGGCCCATTGCCTTGAGTCTTGTTCGTTGTTTGTAATTGGATAATGCCGGCAAAGTGACATTTCAAGCTATTAAACAAGTAAAATTCTTCTTTATTCTAAGAATAATAAAGATCTTAGAGTTAGATCTAGCAAACAACTGTTCACCTGCAAGACTTACTTGCCAGTTCGGACCGAGAGGTTTTGACCCAGATATCGGAGAAGGTAAGGAGGTCCATGTTCCCAAATACACATGGCTGCCCAAGCTTCTGCTGACCTGGCCAGGCCTTCATCCCAAACCTAAAACAATATAACAATTGTGTAAAGTAAATATTAATTTCTTATTTTACTTTTTTTTTTTTATCTGGCAGGAATTGTATTATTTAAAAATTAATTCAGTCTTGCACACACACACACACACCCTCATATGTTATAAATGCCCACATAAAATCAAGACAGTGTAAAATTAAAGAGTGTAGATTAAATACTACCTTTTCAAATCAAAAGTAAATTTACTGTTGGGGTTAAATGGCTTATAATATTTTATTGTATCCAGCAGGAGGAGCTGTCGAATTATATAAATGCAGTACCGCATGTCAATCTAATCAGCTTTTTATAGTTTTGCTATTGAGAGGTAAAATGCAGCATAGACTATTGTTTCTTTGAAAAGAAGGAAAGATGAGAGGGAAGAGTTGGTTGCTTACCATATACTCCATGTTGGCTGCAGGTGGGAAAACATTCGCTCGCACTTTGTTGTGATAGTCCAGAATAGCTATCATGTCACTTTGAGAAATGTACCGTTTTCGCCTTGATTTGGCCATGGATGCTAATCCATCAGTCCCTATTTCCAATGTATTGATAGTGATATTGGTTCCGGTGAGAGTTTCAGTCGCATTTCTGATAATCCAAGCGCTCGCATCACTGGCTATCAATAGAAGTAGCAAGTCGGTAAAAAAATTG
>JAUMHP010000041.1:10540765-10570417 GCA_032361065.1 Enteromius trimaculatus | reverse complement strand
TAAAAATATATATATATATATATATATATATATATATATATATATACTATCTATCTATCTATCTATATACTGTAGATATAGATATAGATATGTCCTATGGTGTCACAGAAAAATGTAAACAAAGCAAAAACAAAACAATTCTAACATTGAAGATACTGTAGACCTCCCTCATGCTATTTGTAACTTTAAAAAGAAAAGAAATTTTGTTTATACAATTTTGTTGTCACACCATAAAACATTTTTATTTGTCAACTACCCATAAGTCATAAACACCATAAAGCATAACCATGTATTTTGTGGAGATCAATAGTTTTTTAATGGATTTAGCTTACGAAAGTCAGTGAGATATGGTTTTTGTATTACATAGGTTTTTCTTTTCTTATTTGATACAGATACAGTGTTTAAATCCAAAGGGCCCATTTGCCAGCCGGTGTGTAAAGCCAAGTTAAGAAGCCCTTCAGAGGCATATCGTTTTCTTTGGCAGGTGGAAGCTGAGTAAGAGCAACGTGACGCACGTATGACCCCACTCCCCCTTCAACTCTCCTCCCTTCTTCCGCTGAACTGTGAATTTGCAGGTTTTCTTGGAACTGAATGTTACTGCTTATGCGTTCTTCGGTCCAGGAGGGAGATGTTTACCGTGTCCAAGTAGTAATTAGCCCTAAGTTAGAAGTTTAGCTTTTGGGTGAAATTGTATAAAGGAAATGTCTGGCATTATATCAAGTATTTGTAACTTTTTCACTGATTCTTCTCGCCACAATGGTTCTAGGGACTTGAGATGCAATGCTGTATTCTGTGTGCAATGCATTTTCCGTTCTTTGGTTGGAGTTTTTTGTACTGTATCTAAATTAATCAGTGGTACCCAAACCTGTTGTCTGGAGGGCTGCTGACTTGCAAAGTTTTGCTCCAATCCTTAACAGTTTAACAGGGCTCAGAACAATGTTCCTATTTAATACCTTCAATTATTGCCTTAATAAAATGGACAAATGTTATTTCAAAACTTATTTTTCAGTTTTGCATAAAGGTATTCCAATAACGTGTCAGTGTCACCAAACTGTGTGAACATCAAAAAGTGTATAAAGAACATTTACTGCATCATTTTAATTTGCATAGGATCTGTGTAAATTTATAAGTAAAAAATACAATAGCATGCGAGAAACCAGTTGAATGAATATCTGGAATCTTGTTAATTTCCTTTTAATTGTGCACAGTATTTGATTTGTAAGGAAGGAACCGTTTAGGCTGTTTTGAGTTTATGTATACAGTTTGCACAGACTGAGCTTCAGTATTAGCCTATATGCTGATATCATCATTGCTGTATGAATTAATATTTGACCATTTTACAGTGCATATTCAAATTTAGTGGACAAGTACTTTTTAGCTATAACTGAAGCGTAGGAAAAAGAAAAAAAGAAGGTCTACTGCCAAACCATTCATAACCTTGCTGAGGATTTGTGTGCTCCACCCAATGATGTTCTTGCAAACTGGAAGCTCATAGTCAAAGAATAAAGACTTTATTACCCTGTGCCTTGTTTATGAGGTAATTCCGTCCCACTGAAACATCTAAATGACAGAGGAAAAGTTCCCTCAAGCCAATGGCTTAATTAAATAATTATTGTTTATATTCCTTAACTTTATTTGCACAAACCTGCCTAATGAATTGTAATCCAGAGTTCTCCAGCAATTAAAAGTAAAGAAATTACATATGGTAATGCTTGCTATGTGCATATGCACTGGACCTATTCATTAAATTTTCATTGTTTTGCATTTCCCATATGGTCATTCTAACATTAAAAAATACTAATAATATATACAGGTGTGTGTATGCAAATGCATTGTAGTCAAAGGATTTATCAACTAAACCTTTTTGGCTGGAAAATAAAATGACTTGACAATAATTCTTTAGGGAGCCGTGAAAATCACAAACAGGAACATTGTGTCCATACACCTTCTATTACATGCAGTATTTGTTCATTGCCATCACTAAACAGTCAATATAAAGTGACAGTTTTTTGTCTGGTTACTTTTTGTTGTAACAAGTTGTCCTTTTTCTTTTCAAATAAAGAACATTGTGAATGAAATGCGTTTCTCTAACGTACAGTTTAAAAGTTCTGGATCATGAAACATTTTTAAAAGTTACTGACTAGGACTGCATTTATTTGCATTATATTTATTTAAAAATACCATAAAACTGTAATATTAAAAAAAATAGTTTAAATGTAAAATGTCTTCAATTGTAATATATTTTTATATTGAATTATTCATGTGATGACAAAGCATAAATCTCAGTAGTCATTACTCCAGTCTTCATTGCCACATGATCCTTCAGATACCATTTTAATATGCTGATTTGGTGCTCAAGAAACATAATATAATATATATATATATATAATATATAAACTATATATAAGGTGGCCCTAACTATGTATGCTTACATTTAAATGAATCATTTGATACAGTGCACTTATTAATTTTGTTATTTATAATTACACTGTTGATCCATCTTTAACCCACCCTTAAACCTACTCATACCACCAAACCTGTCCCTAACCTTATTCTTATCCCACCTTAATGGCAGCAGAAGTGTTTTGCAGTACAATATGACCACAATAAGTATATTGTACTTTTTTTATGTAAGAACATAGTAGTGAAGGCCACCTAATATAAAGTGTTACTGAGACATTTCTTAATCTCAGTGTTAAAGCATTTGTGCATTTGTGCTGTCTAATGCATTTTCAGAATTCTTTAATGGGTTGAAAGTTAAATACTGTATAATGTGGGATAAATGCTAATAATAAGAACAGAAGTTAGGTGCACACACATCTCATGCATTAGTCAGACAGAAACACGTGATATCATAGAAAGATCAGCAGGTTATGTGAAATTCCAATTTCATTTATCAAGAAATAGTCATTGTAATTTAACTGCAACAGGGTGATGTGTTTCTTGACAAAAATCAAAGATCATCCAAAATACATTTATTTCTTCAGAGACCTTTGTCGCATAAGTTAGGGTGGCCAATTGTTCATGTTACAAAAGATGTGTCAAAACACCAATTGCTGTTTGATAAATTTTCTTGAAAAAATTATGTTTTTAGCAAAAAAAAAAAAAGGAGTCCTCCTCCTCCTATCACCCCGGAGGTGGAGCCCATGCAGATTGGCTTTAAAATCTCACATCATCCGGGGTCAGAGAATGGAAAGACGGACGCTCTCTCGTCTACATGACAGTCCACATCAAATCCTCCAACCTGAACCCATTTTACCCTCTACGCTCATTGTGGCTCACATCAGATGGGACATGAAAAAAAAGTCCAGGATCGAGTATATATACCTGAAACCCTTCGCTCACGTCTCCTTCATTCTATTCATGATCACACCAGTGCAGGACACCCTGGAATCACAGCACCAAGGAACTGGTCTCAAATGGACTCTGGACTGCTTCAACCATTCCCTCTTCCTTAACGACCCTGGTCCCATATTGCTATTGACTTTCTCACCAACCTTCCCCAGTTCAACTACTGAACATGCTGACTGTCGTTTACGCCTAGGTCCCACCTACGAGCCTGGACAGTGGGTATGGCCCCCGACTATTCTTTCTGTCCTCTGATTACGAGTTCGTCTTGCCCTCTGATATACTTGTTTTTCCATTGATTTTGACCCTGCTTGCTCACTTTGACAAATGGATCCGAACGTTTCTGACGAATGACTACAATAATTGGCCAGGCCAAATACAAAACTTTATTTCATGCAATATGTAACGGTGCAATGAGTTCTTGCATTCAAAACTTGAACTGTCTGTCCAGGGGAGCTGTCACTGTAATACATCATGTTAAAGGTTTGGGAAAAAAGAACTAGGACAGTCCTGACCACTTGTAATGAAAAACATTTAACTCAAAACAACATTTGTCAACATGCACCCAAAGTGTGTATCAGCCATGGCAAGCAATCTTGTGTATCTGTTATTCGCTTAATCAAATACATCTCTATATTCACTGAATAGTCTTCTGTTGCTGAATTTCAAAACATCTCTGACATCATTTCTTGCCTCATTGTTTACTTGCTAACAACTTGGCTCAGATTAGACTCAAGGATGACAGAGAAACTAGCCCAACATTTAAGATATGAGGCAAATACTAGTAACAATTAAGTCTTTGCTTTCATGATACTGACATATAAGATAATGTCAGAGTAGAAAGGGAAAAACAGCCATTCCTCTCTGAAGAAAACATCAAGCACAACAATCCTCTCAGTACTCCATAAAAGCACTGGACTACAGCTTGGATATGAAAAATGTGATGGAAGACCTTGCTTACTATAATGAGTCACTCAACAGAATTTTCTGGAACACAAACAGAACAAACCTCTAATGCACTCGCTTACACTGCTGCACTGTTTATAGGAAGATTATATCATCAATGTAATGTAATATACACTTTTTTGGCTATTAATGTGTGCGATTCATGAGCACTGTAATAAAAACAATTGTATTTCAAATGAAGCACATTAATATCTAGAACTAGGGTTAAAGCTCATGAAGCACTGTTGGGAGATCACCAAAATACATTATCTTGGGTCTTTATGCCAAAATTCATTACCACTATTATATTTCCTTTAAAAGAGTCATGGTTCAGCGTAGTCAGCCAATTGTGTCCTTGATTTAGTTTCTTACAGTTGAAGCTGGTACAGTGGTAGACCTCAGTATTAGCTGTCATTTTGTGACCACCATGATGCAGTGCCTTGTTTTTCTCATCAGGATTTTAATGGCAAATGATTTATAGGATGACCTTAAACTTCCCACCATAGATGCATCTCACATAAACTACAAAAAAATGATTAAAACCAAATGTGGGAATCTATAATCAAATGAAGAAATCTAAATATAGTGTGGTTTTTATAGTAATAAATGGTTATTTTGTGGCTTGGCAATCTTGTGTTTCTGGCAAGATACAGATAATGGAAGTCTAACAGTGTGGAAAAGGATTTCACACATCAGATTTATTTACAGGACATTGCCTGTAAACTCAATGGCCCCTAGTATAATCTGTTTAGCACAGACATATTGACAATGAAACGGCATCTGTGCTACTGTACTTTCCTTTAAATGGTGAATTTTTGTAAAATTGATCACATTGATTCCTGTTGAAATGACAAGAATGAGCAAGTGGCTGTCTTTATGAATCAGACATTTAATTATTTATATATATATATATATACACACACAAAAATTTAATAAAATTAAAAAAAAAATAATTTACAATATGTGCAATACGTATACATTAAAAAAGTTCTTCAGAAAGACATTAATAGCCCATGATGCCCATGAAGCATGGCAAATGGTCACGTGACAATGACCACACAACGAATACTGTACATCCAGAATACATTCAAAAGCTAGATAGTCTTAATAAATAGAACCTTTTTTAATGGCCACTAAGTAATTACATATTCCAGAAGTATCTCCTGTCTGCTACTTTGAACACAGCCCCTTTATGTCTTTATGAGTGAGTCATCGAGTCATTTACTCAACCAATTTGTTCAAAACACCAATTCATTCAGAAATAAAACAAGTGACAAGGGATCCATTGAATCATTTGTTGTGACTGAATGACTGTAGATGTGTAACCATCACTGCATCCTTCGATTGCTACGTTCGAAGACCAAATTCAAATTGTGACATTTATGTGATATCTCTTACATGTCAGACGAAACTGTATAATTGAATCCCAGTCTAATGCAAATTAGCCCTATACCAGCATGTAAAAAAGAACATAAAATCCCTGCAAACATGCTAAAAATCATGAAATTATAAATACATAAATAAACACACCAATGTAAAAAAAATTAAAAAGACATTCACGACCAACTGCCTCAGTCATCGAATGAATGACCATGGACTGACCTTTGGGACAATCCCATCCTAAAAATTATGTTGAAAGCAAAGGGAAATTGGAACATAAAGTGTATTTGGCGCTGTTCTGGCCAGAGCACTGCAGAGTGGAAACCAAAGCACTTTAAATAAATGTGAATTATAGTGTGCAGTGTGGAATAAAACACAAACTAAAGTTGAATCTTGTAATATGTCATGTTGTATCAAACAGAATTTTAATGTGGTCTAGACCGAATGGAACAGGAGCTGTATTTTTTTGCAGAGATTAAAGTGATGGTGCACTGGGCTGGTCAGTTGTCTGGTTTAGGCAGGAAGTGGCAATGGCCCACATTTTCAGTTGAAGGAGGAACATATGGACACTTGTTTTAAATCTTACACTCATTAAAACACCATATTTTCCCCAAAATTATAATGTCTTTAGTAGAAAACGCACATACATTAAAAGCCTTGTAAATTGCTTTGGATAAAAGCCAAATTCATAAATGTGAATGTCTAAATCTGTCTCCAGAGCCTTTCAATATATCATAACAAAGGGTTGCACTGTAGGTTTGAATTGCAATGAGAGCATAGTAACTATGTGTGTGTGTGTAACAATTCCTTCTGCATTCCAACTTTTTTTTCTTCTTCAATTCACATGTATGCCAGAAAAGAAAACAGCTTTCAGAACCATATATAGAATCAGGCTACAAAAATAGAACTAACAGACAGCATTTACAAATATTCAAACTATTAATGCAGAACATTATTACTTGGCGCTATCATCATCCTCCACTCCAACTGTTTATAGCAATGTCATAAAATGATGACATGCAAAACCTACAAAATGAAACTGTGACTAAAATGTATTTAATAAATAAGCAAAGAAATGTCATTCTCATGCACCACAGAATCAATGAAGGAAAAGAGTAACCAACAGCAAACCTTTCCTTTTTTAAAAAAAGTTTTAAGAATAAGCACTGACATAATGGCAAGAGCTCATGTTGTACTGGTTGAAATCATAGTTTCGAAAAAGAGATGATGTCATGCAACCATGTTTTCCAAGCTGATACAAGGGGTGCGATAAGGAGCAGCATATCCAATGCAATTTACAACTACACTTCCCAACAAGATTTCGTCCTGCCTTTTTGTTGAGTAGAATTATGGCGGCATTGTGCTGTTCTGTTGTACTTCTCATGCACACAATGAATCATTTGGCTAAATAGATATTGACCATTTTTACAGAGAAAACCAACATATTTTACATGTCCTTTTCTGTCTGTATAGGACATGTATGTTCTTGCTCGCTTACACAGCAAATCTTACACGACTAAGTCCATGCAAACTGCACAGTATCAGTGATGTTGTTTTTGTAGGGGGGAAAAAAGTGGTTAAGCACTTGCACTTGCACTTGCACTGTTTTTCTGAGATATTTGAGCACCATTTTTTGACGTCTTGTCCTTGGTGAGGGGTTACATATGAGCTTCGGTGGGTTGCTGGGGAAAAATCCACAGCAATAAGGCATGTAAAACTGTCTCAGTATGTCTTGATAAGACTATTTCATAAATCTTAACCAGTCTATTATGAAAATAAACATATTTTAAATGCGATTTCTGCTGAAATATTTCTTTAGGAACAAAGGTACGCATGCCGTTTGTTATTCATGTCTCCTACAAAGACTCATTTTAATAGAGAGTGAACTGATGGCTTTATCTATAGGAATATAGTTTGGCTTTGCAATGCCCTCTGGGAAATACTGGCAGCCCTGGTTTTGTCTTTGTTTCATCTAAGTGCTTACCAAGTGTTATTGTTGGCTTGCTGTTCCGCATCCCTCCCGTTTGAGGCCTGAGCTCTCTGCAGTGCCCCCAAACAAATACTGAGGGCCCAGCCTTTGTGAGAACCACCATGAACTTCTGCCTAGAGAGGCACAAAACAGGTCTTAAATGACCAGCTGGTGTGCTTTATTTTGTCAGGTGGCCATTAATATAAGAAAAATATTGTATTGGATAACAGTGCTGCCAACTATTGAATAACCATGATGCAACCGAATTTGCTCCTGATGCGAACAATCGTGTAAGCCAATGCCATTTTGCAAGTGATTATAAATGATCGTGTTTGGTTTATGATGCAAGGAATCATTCAACTGTTCTGCTGTAACCACACACACAAACACAAAAACTCCAATTAGAACAAAACAGAGATGTGACTATTGGATAAAGCAATGTTCTTATCCTAAAATAGACTTTTTGTTTCTTGTTGCTAATATAATTTATTCTCTGCTGCTTAACCTATCAGCTTTAGGTATAAGAATCTGTGCTCTGTTTTAGGAGTGGTCCTGTCTCTGTATGTTTATTTAAACACAGCTGCTTTTTAAGGAAAAGGACACTGACATCATAATCATGTTTGCCCAAATGGAACTAGTGAGAGGCCTATTTCATGTCATATAATTTTTCAGAATGATTGGAACAGTCATTCGGACATGCAGTAAACCAAATGTGTATTTAGAACCATTGGCTGCATCCAAAATGAGGCATAAGAGAGGAAATATGTATTTATAGATTTTCATACTTCATAAAAGAGACATACTGTAACATTTAAAGCGTAGCCATTCCAGTCATGGGGAAAATGTAACAAGCACACACTGGCATCTAGTGGTGTGTTAGGGTAAAAATGTCCTGCAGGATTATGGGGGCTTTATTTTTTGCATTTTACTAATTAATTCCATTTGTTTATTCGGTACAAGTGATTTTTTTTTTTTTTTTTTTTTGAAGCAAGCTGTTACTTTTCGTATGGGCGATTATGCATATTTTGTTGTTGTTGTTTTTAGCAATAAAATAACTGAAGCTAAACAACTCACGTCACTCACATTGATCAATGTAATGTTGTAGATTCACATTTAAATAGTCGATTTGTTGTCGTTGTTTTTGTTTGTTTTATAGATATATTCCATAATATCACACTGAATCTTGACTGAATTCTTACCCAACCCCGGATTAAATCAGTTATCCTTTGAACAAAGACACTGAAAACAGATGATTGAGAGCGACGTAGATGATGGATAGACACCAGGGGTCACTATTGGAATTATTTTTGTCTCAAATACTTTCTAAGATTTATTTCATGCTCATTCACGGCTCCTGTTACTAATAATAGGCTAATTCAAAATGTTAGCTATAGGAGGCAGAATTCTACTGGGTAAAAATCTGATAAGTAAATATTTGGTCACACTAGTTTGGGGACTAGTTGTCACTTACTATTCTCTATTATAGTTAAATATAGGTAGTGGGGTAGGGTTAAGGGCCCTAAAATATGGCCATGAAAAGTTTGTAGGTATGCTAGTAATAAGCATGCTAATAAGCAACTAGTTGTTATGTGTTTCCAGAAAACGTATGTTACCAAAGACATATATTTTTGAATTGGAAACATACAAATAGTTACAAAATAATTATTATGTAGTATAAAAACTGACAAGTATCACCCAAGACTATAAGTAAGTTACTACAGCAGTATGCTATGTACTCCTGCATTCATTGATTTAGCATTGTTGTAACATACTGTCCAAATGGATCAGTGTTTCTATTCTGAGGACTAATGACGTTCTTTGTCACCTTTTTTTATGGCACAAGTTCATTCATCTTTCAGCAAGTCAGTGTCTGACATCATCTGAGTGTTCAGTCTATATAGAAAATGCAATTCGCAGAGCAACATACTACTGAAATGTGTTTAGATGGTGCACGTAGCCTGTAAAGGATGCTGCCGAGAAATCATACATTTTCGGGATCTATTTTTAGTTGTAAGAACAAAGTGGCCAACTATTACCACCACTAAAGCTGCAATAAATCCAGCCGGCACACATCTGATCATGAGAGTCGGCTATTTTGTTGTGACAACATTACCACTGTTTTCTTTACTAGTCACAATGATGTGGCACAAGTTATGGCCAAGGTAAGCTGTGTAATTATAGACTTAATTGTGAACTAAACTGGTCTGACTGTTGGAGGGAGAATTTAGAAACAATAAAAGTCTATGCCAGATCCATAAATCTCAAGGTCTTTTGGCAGCCCATTTTGTCACAACAAAATTTATTATGAAATTTGCTCAATAGCTGTCAACAATGTGATATCAGAGCTTTGCTACATAAGCTATGTTTGACACCTGTTTACAATGTTTCTGTCTATCTATCTATCTATTATCCTGCCGAGTCAGATGTAAACAAGAGACCTGGCTGCAAAGCTACATGAAAATCTATGTGCAAGTAAGCAAAAGCTGTTTTAAACACAAAGGATGGTCACACCAAAAGTTCATTTAATTTAGTTAACAGGAGTTATTTGATAAAGGAAATCTGTTAATGCCATTATATCAGCACCCTCATATTACAGGTTTTTTTTTTTTACAAAAGTACCTATGGCTTTTAACAGTATAGCCTACTGTAGCTTGCAGGAACGTTTCTTGAAGCATCTTGGAGACATTGCCTCGGTTTTCTAGGGTTTGCTTTGTTTCTTCATGTCATTCCAGACTGGATGGTGATGATGATCAGATCTCTGTGTGGTCACACTCTTTGTGAAAACAATAATCTCACTGCCTTAATTAATGTTTTCATTTTCATGTTAACTGATTTAAAACCATTTTTAGCTGCATGGATTTTGTATATAGAATCTAGGCTAAATACAACAAATAGGCAAAATATCACCTAGAATGAATTCAAATCAGAAAATGCTTAAAACAGTATATTTAAAATATGTTCATGCGAATCCAAACATGTCTATTTCTGATGATCCCAAATGAAAACTTTCATCGCTCGCCCACCTTTAAAGTGAAACGATGTGAATGTGGTACAACGCGAGGGCGGGCTTGTTTTACTGACGTCATCAGCTGGGTGTCTCTCGCCCGGCTTTGGACTCCTGTCTCCTCTCTCTCTCTCCCTCCCTGTGAAGCGAACAGGGGGGAGAGGATCATAAAAAAAGCCAGGAACGGCGACAGTGACAGCGCCTGCGGCTCCGGCGCCTGTGCGCGATCCTCCCTCTCACTCACCGCCAACACTCGCACCGATGCGCGCCCTCAGCCATCTCCAGCAGACACCACCGCATCACTGCACTGCGCCCGCGGTCTGAAATTCACCCCCCTTTTTGTCGTTGTAGTTGTTGAGCATCCGACATACGAGCAGCCATCGAGACGCAAACACTTTCCTTTCGATCCTTCATCTGAATGACGGGCGGACGGTTCGACTTCGACGATGGCGGCACTTTCTGCGGTGGATGGGAGGACGGAAAAGCCCACGGACACGGCATCTGCACCGGCCCCAAAGGCCAGGGCGAATACTCCGGGTCCTGGTCCAACGGGTTTGAGGTAGTCGGGGTGTACACCTGGCCCAGTGGAAATACATACAAGGGCTACTGGGCGCAGGGGAAACGGCACGGGCTCGGCGTGGAGTCCAAGGGGAGGTGGCTGTACCGCGGGGAGTGGAGTCACGGATTTAAGGGTCGGTATGGGGTACGCCAGAGTCTCAATACACCTGCCAGGTATGAAGGCACATGGAGTAATGGACTTCAAGATGGATATGGGGTCGAGACGTACGGAGATGGGGGTGAGTTCAGCGAAACATCACTTGACCTATTTAATGTTCTTTAAAGTCTTGCGTGTTTGTGATGCTGCTGCCGCTGCCGAGTGAAATCGGGTCTTTGTTTTGTAATATATCATTATAGAACTAACTCTTATGTAGAATATTGTAAGGATTCTTTTTTTTCGTTCCATTTTTGAGGAAGATCAAACAAGACTGCGTCTTGAAGCGCATGTTTTTTTCCCTGGTGCCTACATTTTGTCCCTAAATCACGGTCTGCAGATTTATGAAGCAGTTTATCCGTGCAGTTGAGTTGATGTATGGCATATAACTGGACTGGTCAGCAGAAGTTGCTCACAGAGGTCAGGGCTAATAATAGTTACATCTGCAACATGTCAAATCAAAGCTCCTCTAGCAGACTAGACCAGCAGACAAGTTCTCGTCTCAGCTTATTTCTTTTGCAAGCAGCATTTGTGCTATATGTGAAAATTCTGTGCTGTCACTTAATTCGATGGAGGTTAAATCGTAAAATGGACATAGGTAAAAATGTTTAGAGTTGTCTACCTGCTCATTTTAATTCACCATTTCATACTGTGTCGACCTGTATAAACGTCTTTCTGCTGAACACAGAAGATATTTTGAAAAATGTGGGGAAATGTGTGCAATGCAGATATTTGATGGCAGCCATTGACATACATAGGCTAGTATTTTCTCCATGCTGTAGTAGAAGTCAGTGGCTACCATCAACATTCTTCAAAATGTCTTCTTTTGTGTTCAAAGACACAAAAGAAAGAAAACAGAACAAAGGAACTCACAAAGGTTTGAAACAACCAAAGGGTGAATGATGACAAGATTGTAATTTTCTTGAGGAATTAGTGACAATGTTAAAAAAATAAATGAAATTAGGGATATTTTGGTGCCAATTTATTTTATGACTTATAAGCATACTTTATACACAGTTCATCAATATAATATTAATATACAAACACATGTATATAATGGTAAAATAGGAGGCCACGAGATGTATTAAAATAGATCAAAATATTTATATTAAGTAATCATCATATGAGTCATTTGAATTATGAAACAGCAAAAGCATAATTTTAGCACTAATTTGTGTTCAATTTGAAATATTGCCTTGTTAAACATAATCTTGCACTGCAGATTTTAAGATGTAAATATTTAATATTATTATACTTAAAATAAATAAAAGTAATATAAAGAAGAATGAATAATCTTTTATTAAATGTAGCTAAATTACATGATTAAGTGATTAAACGGCATTACTATTCAATTAACTTCTAGATTGCATGGTGTAATATTATTGAGGTCTTTTAAGAAGAAATTTAAAACAAAGGTAAATTAATATTTGGCAAGGACCATGAAGCTCTGTTGAAATGTGGTGGCGTCAGAGAGTTGGACCTACTGTTGAATTTATGAGGCGGGGTCACAGATTACTGCTTACTCACAACTCACTTTCATCTTCTGCAGAGAATCCTGTTATAACTCTGCTGGACTACTGAGACGGTGGCTCTTTTGCACTTTGTATATCATAATTCACTTCCATTCTGCCACTTTACCTATTCTGGAATATTAGCTTATCAGCATTACTGCCGTAGAGGCAATGGCACATGCAGAATCATAAGGAATCAGTGGATAAATGGGTAAATGAATAAGAGTTATGGTTGGCTGGAGTCAGAAACTTCACAATGGCTCAGATTACTTCCATGTTTTAAAATAGTGCTGGCTCTGCTGTTGAAGCTGTTAGGTCTGACAGGTCGGCATATGAGATATAGGAGGGAGAGCTGTTCACTCCGTCACTTCAGCGTCATAATGTGGATAGGATTACACCTGTATGTTACTAGCCTGACAATAATTTATTTAGTTACACTCTGATGTTATTTTATTTATGCATTTTTGCATTTTGGATATTTGCAGAAACTACCCAGAAGGGGACCCTGGTGGCACTAGGGCTATATCTACTGTATATTGCCTTGTATTCGTATCAAATAGTGAAGACATGCAAAACTCCTGAAAGCTTTGAAAGCAGTTCTTTAATTATTAATTTTAAAAGAAATTAATAAAAGTGACAGTAAAAACATTTAAAATTTGACTAAATATTCAATTTCAAATAAATGCTTATTTTTCAAAGAACCATGGTTTACACACAAATATTAAGCTGCACAACTGTTTCAACAACAATGATAATAAGAAGAAATATTTATTGAGCCTAAAATTAGCATTTTTTAATGGTTTCTGAAGGATCATGTGACACTGTAGAATACTGTAGACTAGTAATTCAGCCTTGCTGTTACATAAATAAATTACATTTTAGAAGAGAAGACAGTTATTTTAAATGCCAATAATACTTCACCATATTTCTGTTTTTATTGTATTTTTAATCGCGTCAATGCCACCTTGATGAGCATAATGTTATTTTTCTTCCTACAAATCTTTCAATGTCAAATCCTACCAACACAAAACATTCAAACAGTATTATGTTTTGAAAAATTCTCGCCATGGTTGCTGATGGTAACTTGTCCTTGAAGTGATTCATCACAGCATCCAGCAAACTGTCTTTTATTCTTGAATTCAGAAAGTAAAATATATTAAGGTAATATTTAAGAATCTCTATTTTTTTAATGATACTGTTTTCGTGGAATGCAAAAAAAATGATCAATTAATTATCTTATTTTAATTTATTAATATCTTATTTAAATAATCTTTTTATTAAAATCATTTAAACGAATTCATCATTTAATCTAATTAGCTTGAAAACAATGTGACGCCTAAATAAAACATTGCTTTTTAAAAAACATCAAAGCACCCAGACATGTCTGTTCCTCTGGTGTTTTCTTTTGTTTGTAATCCCTGTATTATGTGTTATGCAATATCTAGACTAAAGTCTCTCTAATCCCTTTCCCAGGTACGTACCAGGGCCAGTGGATGGGCGGCATGCGACATGGCTATGGCGTACGTCAGAGCGTGCCTTACGGCATGGCCACTGTCATTCGCTCCCCGCTGCGCACCTCGCTGGCCTCCCTCCGCAGCGAGCAGAGCAACGGCTCCGTTCTTCACGACCACATGTCCGACAGCCCTGCTGGCACCCGCGGCGGCTTCGTCCTGAACTTCCACAGCGACAGCGAAGTGGGCTCCGGCAAAAAAAAGGGCCTTTTCAGACGGGGTTCTCTGTTCGGGAGCCTCAAGCAGCTGAGGAAGTCAGACTCCCGTTCTTCCATATCGAGCAAGCGCAGTTCGGCACGAAGCGACGCCACCATGAGCCGCATCAGCTCCAGCGACGCAAACTCCACCATTAGTTTTGGCGATGGAGAAGTGGCCGACGAGTACATGGCGGCTGAGGACAACGTCGATGCCACCACCACCGAGTCGTACATGGGCGAGTGGAAGAATGACAAGCGGAATGGATTCGGTGTCAGCGAGCGCTCCAATGGCATGAAATACGAAGGCGAGTGGATAAACAACAAACGCCATGGCTACGGGTGCACGATATTCCCTGATGGGACGAAAGAAGAGGGAAAGTACAAAAATAACGTTTTGGTGCGTGGCATCAAGAAGCAGCTTATTCCTCTAAAGAACACCAAGACGAAGCAGAAAGTGGACCGTGCCGTTGAAGGAGCCATAAGAGCATCTGCCATTGCCCGAACAAAAGTAGAAATTGCCACCTCAAGGTTAACACATCCTACAGTTCAATCCTACACCACATGATCAATTGCATACTAAGGGCATGATTGCAATCTCATTTTATCTCACTCTCTCTTGCAAGTGTCTTCATCTAACCAATAGAATTGCTCACAATAATGAAATAGCATCTGCATGCTGTGTCCCAAACTATAGAGGAGTTGAAGGCTGCTCATTCGCCCTCATGTGAATGAGTGAAACACGGCGGGGAGGTGACCAGGCAAACAGCTATTGTGCAGAAGAGCCCTGCTGAATAGTCTGTTTGCATGAGTGCCATCACATGCCCCCCGGCCATAGCTCTCATACTGATCACATAATCAATGCAGGGCCAACAGGATGTGCTGAATGAAGTCACAGAGGGATCTGGGTGCCACTCGTAACATTTACAATCACTTAAACATTTTTAGTAGAGAAACACCATGGTATATTTATGCACTGCTGCTACAATTAAAAGGCCTATACGTTTCTAAGAGAAGTTAAGCATAGATGTAATTTGCTCAGAGGAGGTACTTATGTAACTTTGGTGGTAAATCAAACTGCAAATGCGTTTTGAAAGGCAAAGCTGTTTCATTCCTCTGGGATTGAGTTACTGTCAGTTCCTTTTATATTTGTTATATATAACACATAATTATCGATTAAGTCACACATAGAATGTTGGAGGAAATTATTGATATTGTTTTCTAAACACGTTTTCCTACACCTGAAAACCACTAAAACGTCTTTTCTTAACTCTTGTAATTCATCAGAACATCTGGCTAAAGCCACACATCGATTTTTGCAAGTTGAAGCAGGTTGTGAAGATCATTGATAAAGAGAGACTCAATAATGTGCGAGTGGTACCACTGATTCATGTGAGCTTATATGCTAGTGCTGGTGTAGAAGTTTTCGTGTGTTTAGTATTAATTTAAAACACACGTTCGTTTTTGTTTTTTTCCTCAGAACCCCCCCACCCCTCCCCCCTCTCATTAACATGCATTGGAGAATAGTTAGGATGACAATATTATGTTTAAATTGAAAGTTCACAAAAAAAAAAGTACTTTTCATCAACATTAACTCATCCCTTACTTTAGTAGTGATCTTAGCTTTGAGAATGAATCATCTTAATCAGTTCATTCAGTTCCCAAAGAGATCTGGATGATTTAGTGAATCAGACTGATTTTGTTCTTTAAATTTGCTTAATCATTAATCATAAACAACTTATTATCAGTGAAATAATAATGGCCTAAATTTTGGTCTATTCATCAAACAAAGCAATTTTAAAGTTTACCTTAAAAGCTTAAAAGCGTATTCATTTCTTTTTTTGGTGGAACTATTCCTTTAGTGTTTCTTTTTTTGTGTTTTTCATGTGCAGGTTTATGTTTTTAGGGCTTCTTTCTTAAAAGGCGTTTTGCTTTGCTCTATTAATGCAGTTATTTACTTCTTTCTGTCAGCACAAAAGCGTGTCCTTGTCCTGTTCATTCATTACCATGTGCTTCTTTCTGATAGCTGAAAGAGTATGAATTTTAATGAAAGCTGCTATAATGAGGCTTGCACAGTCCATGTAGCTAATGAAATAGTAATATGTCCCAGAGCTGGATGAATTAAATATCTCTCAGTGCCTTTGAAGATTGTTACGCAGAGAAGTGATAAGGGTTCAGGGAATGTGTGGAGAGTCTGAGAAGGCTTTGGATTGCCTTGAAGGAGTCTTGAAAAAAGAGGGGGGGGTTCTCAGGCCTGTGCTCTCTCACACATGTGTGCACTGTGTGTCAGCGCTTAGCCTGACTAAATAAGGCAAGGCAGGAGTTGGCTTCTCAATCGCTGACAAGAATATAGTCTTGCAGCCGTCACTGATACAGTAGCCAGTCTTCGTCCTGTTATCATCTGTTAGAGCACTCAGGTTTAGAGCTCCATGTATGTGTGAGTGTTTATTCTGTTAGCACTGACTTTCATTTTACAATTCCTGCCAAAATATTAGAGTTGCTACAATTAATGTAAATTATAAATGGGATCTCTATAGATTTTTTTGTTATTTTATTAAAAACTATAGTATTTTGGTGGTTCATTTTTTCCAAAAAGTTAATTTCATATGAGAGATTTATGTGTCCTTTGTGTCTGGTGGATGGGATTACCTTCACAGATTAACCATCTTTCTTAATCTTCTATTTGTCCTCAACAACAGTTTATGTAGAGGATTGTTTCTTTGTGGTAATCTACTTTATATGATTTGTTGATTGCAAAATACTTTTATTTGACTTCTTATTCCCCAAATTATATATTTTGGGTTAATCCATTTTTTGTATTATTCCTGTCCATTTGATGCGTTTTAGTTATTATTCAATTATTTTAATAATTTAATTATTTATACATTTATTATAAATTATTATTTAAATTAATTAAATACCCTAAAAGTTTGGTATCATTAAGAATTAAAATTAATTTATTGAGTATTATTCTGTTCTGTATGGGTTTCTAAAAACTAATCAGAGTACTTTGAGTTGATTAAAACTGGTCAGGGGTGCATTTCCCAAAAGCAACCGAGTTCATCGGACCTTGTGACCAGTTTCTCAGTAATTGCAGAAAGACGTGTTCAAATCAGCAAACAGTCTGTTAGAGGGCTGCAGCCCAGTGAAAAAAAACATCTTACACATCACAGACTTCCTATTTAACTGCTTTGTGTTGTCATTCTGTAAAAAGAAAAAAAAAAATAAGATTAATCATGTTTAAATATTTTTGCAGCCCTAGAAAGTTTATACAGTTATCAGTGTAGTCCGACACATCACTGAAAACATCTAACAGCATAAGAATACGTACAGAAATGTACATTTGTACCGGCTAACTGGACAAATTAGAATCAAGACACGTGTTGAGTTGCTGTGGGCTCAAGCAGGGAGGATGTGCTCCTCTTCACATCTTTATCTGAGCTCTTGTGTGTGATAGAGTGGGCGAATGTGAGGAGACACTGCCAAATTAAAACCCTCAGAATTTCTGCAAGTGCTCCATCTGTCGCCTAGGAGATGTTCTTTGGCTCAAACTCCAAAGAATATCACATTAGGTCCATTAACGCCCAGGGAAGGTGCTGCTTATTACTTGGCTGACAAATAGTATGTAGATGCTCTCTTAATATTGTGTTAATATTATATATGCCGTGTGTGTTTAGAGAAGCCATGCCTGTAGTTGATTTGAAATAGTTCACAATTCTAATCAGTAGGAAGCGATAGATACCTCATGATGCGTATTGAATTCAAAGTTTAAAGTTGTATATCATGTCATAATAGCACATCTTAAGTATTCTGAAGTCATATAGTAGCTTTATGTTTTCAACAGTTTAAATACATTTCGCTGATTTTGCAAAAGTAAATAATGACGTTTAAAGATTAAATTTTTTAGGTGAACTATCCCATTTTTTCACAATGCAAGGCGTGGAGTCTAGAAGTTGTTTTTATGTTTTTTTTTTAAGTCTCTTATGCTCACCAAGGCTGCATTTGATCAAAAATACAGTACATTGTAATATTGTGAAAATACAGTTTAACAGAACAGTTTTCTTTTTATAATACATCTTTAATGCGATTTATTTTTATAATGGCAAGCTTTTGAGACCCAGTTTCATTGGCTACAGAAATCCAGAGGCCCAGTGAACTAGATGGATCTCCTCAGGAGCTGATCCATACTGGGCTTATTTGGGCCGAACCATAATAAATCACTGATCCCGCTCTCACAGGGCTACTTTGTTCTATATGAACACCAGACGCTCAGTATATTTGTGTTAGTGCTACCTCACTATGAGACGACTCTCTAGATCAAGATGACTGTGTGTCTTCCTTCTATTTAAGGTGTCATTTATCAATGTTATTGCAATTCTCAACAGAGGACCGGTACTATATATCACAATTATACTGTACTGTACTAAGTATATATATATATATATCAGTGCAGATCTTATTACTTGAGGTTTGTTTTTTTTAGAAGAAAAAAAGAAAGCTAGCTAGTTGAATTTATTCATCCAGAGCTTTAGATTCAATTTAATTTATTCACATCGCTCTCCGTAGAATATGATGAATACAAAGCTCCTCCCCACAGTTAAAGACTATGATCCCTTAAAAGCAAGCTTAGCATAACAGTTGTAATGTGGATGGTCTTCGAAAGATACTTTGTTTGGAATGTTTCATGACAGCCGGCTGACACTTATGTCTTCATTCAGACTGCATGGTCTGGTGCAAAGAGGAAAAAAAAATAGTATTGGATAAATGTTTAACAGATAATTAATGATAAATGAGAAAGGACTGATTTTCGTATTTTAGTCTGCATATGTGATGGGAATTTTAAGTAGGCCACTGTCTAAAAGAAGAACAGTCTAGTTTTACTGATAATACTGAGTAACCTTACAAATGTGTTCAGAATGTATTAAAAGCTAAATGTAAAACATATTTAAAAAGGGTTTGGGTGGCCTTCCAGTGTTTACAGCGATGTGTGTCTGTTTAGAAATATATGAAGTTACTGTATACCTTATACTGTAACATACATTTCTACTCTCTCTTTACTCGCTCATGCAAATATCCTAACAAGTGTTGATCCAATGGGTTATTTAAGGCCTTGGGCTGATACAAAATACTTATTATATTTAGATGTTTATTAAGTCTATTAAATATTTATATATTTTTTATTTATATATTTGCATGGGTTTTGAAGTTGGCATAAATCTGTGTGAAGATTTCAATTATTTTTAATGGCCTTTAAGTTTACTCAAAAGTGTTTGCTTATGTTATTTTTTTGATACAGCATTAAGATTAATTTATAATGTGATATGCTGCTGTTTAAAGATTGAGTATATTTAGTAAGTTTAGTAACACTTCTAAGTTTAATAGGTTTGGTGAGTAATAAAATAATATTTTACTACGATATGCTGATCTATTTTTCAAGAAACATCTGTTGCTTAACACATTATTATTAGTGTTTTTATTTGTAAAAAAAAAAAGTAATAAAAGTTTAAATGTTAATAAAGGATAAACATTATGTGAAATAGAAATATTGTGGAACATTTCACATTATATTTATTGACATTTTATAATTTTTTTTTTTTTTTTTTTAATACAGACCCCAGACTTTGAAATGGTAGTGTATATCAAATATATTTGTTTTATCTATTTTATGTCACCCATGTCGCTCAGCCCTAGATGTTTAGATATTGACAGAGGACAATCCTGTACATTCAACTGATTAATGCCAACATTTTGCTCTGTTTTTAGCACTGTTAGCCTTCTGTGAATAGGAAAATAAAATAAATTCACAGCATAGTAACTTCTTTAGTTTCTCTTAATGAATGCGTCTTTGTGTGCTCATTGAGAGCAGAACAGTGGACTTGAGCTCACTGCAGTGTCAGTGGCAGATAGTGCCAGGATCAGTGTTAAATTGATGTACCCTCCTCCCATAACTTATCGTCCAAGCCAACTGAGCTCCATCTCTTTTCTTCACCTAGAACCGCACACGCCAGGGCCAAAGCAGAGGCAGCTGACCAGGCGGACCTGTCTGCCAGCCAGGACTCTGATATCGCCAGAGCAGTGGCCAGAGAACTGTCCCCCAGCTTCTATCAACCAGGTATCCCACCATCCACGTGCACATCCGCTTTCTCTCATTCACACACACGTTTTCTACACCCTTTCACCCCTCCCTAATTACTCCCTTTGTGTCCTTGTCTTTGTCTCTGGGTCAAGTGTCTCTTTTTTTCCCCTCCCTGTCAAGCAAAGGCAAAGAGAGCAGATGCAATTGCAAATGAGTTGTGAAGGGGAGGAATATCATTTGCATAAATTACTGCTTCCCTGAGACCAGCTCCGACCGGTTTTAATTCCTACAAATTGTTAAAAAATAAATAAATATCAAGGTCAAGAATTATAAATGTGTGTGGTAGAATTTAATAAATAAATTTTATTATATGTGACCCTGGACTACAAAACCAGTCTTAAGTCACTGGGGTATATTTATAATAATAATAATAATAATTAATTATGCCAAAAATCATATGGATATTAATGAAGATCATGTTCCTTGAATATATTTTGTAAATGTCCTAACATAAATATCTCGGCCACATATACCATACATCAATGGATATATATGTATGATATATAATATCACTTTAACCTCAATTCAGTGAGTGAAGTTCCTTCAACCTCTTTCTGCTCATATAAAGCCTTGTTAAAGCCAAAAAGCCTTTGGCATTTGTCCATACATTACCAAATGGTTTCAGGATAATTCCTAAATGCTCCAAGTGGAATCCTTAAATCCCCACCCCAACTCAATCGCAGGTCTGCATGGCTGGCCAGTGACGTCTTGCTTGTGAAGCTAAATATATTTTACATATTGTGGATTGTCATGCTCAAAATCTCAGTTGCTTCCTGGAATATTTTAAATAATTAATATAAATAAATCATATAATAATAATTGTCTGTTACATTAGCTCAGTTGTCCGTTAATTACACACTAGCTGGTTTTGACAGCTCAAGCACAGTGGGATTAAAGATGTTTGCAAAGAATCTCACTGCTGAAATGCTACAAGTTTGGTAGCTATTTTTCCTATCCACCTATCTCCTCCACGCAGAAGCAAGCCTGTGCTTCTGGTTCGTGACACGCTATAGGTCAATTTAAGTTTTGAAATAAACAAAGATTAAATGTTTCTACTGGGAGAGCTAGCATATTCATTTGGTTTGTTGTTGTTGTTGTTTTATTAAGGATAAATCTGTTACCATGTGGAGTTGGGCATTATTCAGAATTGAAGTATAATCTCTGATTTACATTACGTTTATTTGTTATATTTGTTATATTTTTTTAGACCAGAATAGAGGTACAGAATAGAGGTACACTTCATTTACCTGTGGGGTATAGCCAATTGTACAGAGAACAATCAAAAGTATTGTGTTCCCGTCAAAAAATAAAAATTGTTTGCTTCAGATGTATTGAAATCTAGATTTTATGAGTAAATGCATAGTTTTTTGTTTGTTTTATTTGTGGAGCACAAATTAACACACTAACATTGTTTAGCACAAATTGATAAACACTATTTGTTTGTTTTTTACCAACCATGTGCTTTTAGTTATTCCATACATTTAATTTTAAATTCCAGCACATTAAGTGAAATTTAGTTCTGAATTTCACATAACCTTGGTTGTCTGCACATGTTTTAGTGAATTATTGCCCAGGGCTAGACAAGTTTAGTTCCATTTTGTTCTAAATAACCCTACAGAATGTTGTTGTAGAAACTACATCTAGGAAATGGGGTAAAATTACCATTTTTTATATTAGTGAGACACTCATTTCTGTTTACTATCTATTTTTTATTTGACTTAATTTAGGCGACTGCTACTTAAAAGCCACTTTGTAATACAAAAGGTCAGAGATCCTCAATCCTACAGACTTTATTAAATTCACCTGGTTCTTAAATTCTCATTTGTCCTCTTAGAAATATCAAAATACCTTTTCTGCCTCAAAAAAGTGTCAACACAGCCTACTCAAGGGAGCAAGACTGACTTTTTTTCTGAAATGCACTCACAGTTGTTTGAGAGTGCTCTGTTCTCTACTTTAGCTTTGTAAAAAAAAAAAGCTGATAAACAGCATGATTTATTAGTAGTTCTGAGCCTGGGCACAGTCTAACACAAGTTCTAGAAAGCCCATCTGTGTCAGCTGTGAGGCCACTCTTGCCATATCTGTGGTCTGGAGAATCTGGAGAATGACTGGAAGCTCAGACTTCAATCATAAAGCAAGTGGCAAAGTTCTTAATGTCCGTCCCTGCATAAACACTAACAGACTGAGACTGTGAAAACATGAAATTGCATCTGTTGCACTGGCAGTTTATTCTGAGCTTGATATTCACAAGCAGAGATGTTTTGTTTCTGGGTATTAAGCATTTGAGCCATATTTAGATGTATCAAGGTCTTTTTGTTGGACAGGAATAGTTTGATCTTTTTACTCAGACTGTATAAAATGTAATAAAAATGTAAAATTGTATTATATTTTTGTTAGACAGTAATAATTTAATTTTTTTTTTACTCAGACTGTACAAAATAATATATTAAATGTAATAAAAAATATGAAATATTAAAATAATTAATTAAAAAAATAAACATATTCTGACTTTTATGCCCTTTTAAGGTCCTGACTATATCAAGCAAAGGTTTTCCAGTGAGCCCATTGAGATTAAAGAAGTACCAGAAGAAAAGAAAGAGAAATCGCCTTCAGGAAGCCCCCACTTTTATCGCAAAGGCACGACCCCGACCCAGTCCCCTTCCCAAAGCCCCGGGCCCACACCACCTCCCTCCCCCCCTCTCAGCAAGAAAAAGCCCTTCTTTAACAGAAGTGCCCCAAAAGCCATCAAAGAAAACAAGCCCCCTGCTGCCGAGAGCCTGACAGCGGGTGTCACCAAGGCTACTTCCAGGATATCAGACAAACAGGAAGTAAAACAGGAGGTAGTACCAGTAGCCAAACCCTCCAAGCCGCCGGCGCCGGTCGCCAATGCCTCCAGCCCTGGGAACGGTGAGCTGCACTCCCAGTATCACGGATACTATGTAAAGGCGGAGGTGATGATCCCACCTGATGATCCAGAGGACGAAGAACACCATGCAACGTCAACTTCTCATAGCAGGATGCCCCCGCCTGCAAAGCAGTACCGCGCACCGACCCCAAAACCAGTAATGGCCAAAGAGAGCAAACCCGAACCCAAACTGAAGAAACAAGAATCATTGAAGCCAAAGAGCCTAGCAGAAACTAAGAAAGCCAGCATGGAAATTACGACTGACATTGTTGAGGAGGAGTCAGTAAGTAGCTGCAACATGCATGACATTTATCAGTAAAATTAATATTTTTGTCTATATTAAAATGATTTTTTTTTTGATGATGCATGATCAACTGTATTCTTTTAATATTAAAATTGGGACAATGTTGACAGTTACTTGGAAATAATTATCAGCTTTTCATTATTAAAATTCTAATATTGCTGCATAATTTCAAATGCGTTTTATTTATATATATATATGTATATGTATATGTATATGTATATGTATATGTATATGTATATGTACATATTGGTCACTGATACAAAAAAAATAATAATAATCAGCTTTTCGGTATTAAAGTGAAAAATGCATCATTTTAAATGCATATATATATATATAAACATATAAATTAAATATTGGCCATTGATTGAAAATAATTATCAGCTTTTCTGTATTAAAACTAGCGCATGCCTAATATTTTCCTTTGCTAAATGAGAGCAGGTGCCATTCAATTGCTAACCTCCATCTTTTTCTCTTTCACTGGTTCTTCAGGGTCCCAACTCAATATTGGTCGTACTAGTGATGCTGATAAATATTGGACTGGCAATTATTTTTGTCCATTTCCTCACTTGACGGCACATTAAACTCAGGTAAGACTCTCTCACTCAGATGGAGGATTTTGCAGGTTGTCATATGCCCTGATCTTTGCCCCATGTCAGTCACCAACTAATGTAGTCTACCTTACTCTTGCCATGTAATTGTAGCTGTGCCTGAATGTTATTCAACATAATTACTTACCCTCTAACTGTTTCGACCCTTCAGTGAGCTCATGAAAACTAGCGGCATAGGCCCCTAATTCTCCGCACTTGCGTCAATGGCCTTTAAAACAAAATGGCGCCAGTCAGACTCAGACACAGGCAAAGGACTGGACGACTGGAATTAGAGCAAATCATGGGAGAAAGATGAAACCCGGACCATTCGGCCTGAGCCAACCCAGTTCCTCTGGCGATGATTTGTGACTCGCTTGGGCTCTGAAAGCTGAAGCAAGCAGTCGTTGGGAAAGAAAAAGAATCTGCTGATCCAAGCCGTACCCAGTCAAGTGCATGTCCACCCCGCTGCTAAGGGGAGGGGTGGAATGGGGGGACTTAACTGGATATGTTCGGAGATGCACTTTTAGTTGACGGAAGCGAACAGCTGCCTTACTATTTTACCAACTGACGTTTTAAAGGGGAGATGTGCAGTGGGTTGCCAGTGTGTGTGGACAGCAGGAGTGTGTACCAGTGTCCTCTTTCCGCTTGGTTCGAAACACCATGCACATTTTGAAAGGGTCACTTGCCAGTCTTATTCCATTACCCATCTCTACAGCCTTGTCTAACATCTCTTGCTCCTGTTTTGGGAGATTCATCCGTGACATGCCTGTGCATGGTACTGGTTTAACGACTTTGTCTTGACTTCTTTTTGTTTGTTTTCCTTTCTGTGTTCTTTATTTCTGCACCTGTAGCTAAGGATGATGAAAATATCCAATGTTAAATCAAACCTAAAAAAAAATAACAGCACGTTACAGTTTGAACTGTAAATTTTAACATGTCCTATTTAGAAAAAAAAAAATCTAATTTAATCTTTTTTTTTATTTATTTTTTTTTATTAGAAAATAGTGTGTGGTTTGATAAAAACAAAAATATATATATATATTTATTTATTTATTTACGGTATTATTGTAAAAGTGTGTGTGTGTGTGTGTTTCTTTTGAAAGATAGGCAGTATGTTTGACATTGTACTAGGGTAAAACGCATGGCTTTTAATTTTTTTGGAAAAATTACTAATTGTGACATTTTGCACCTTTAATCTTCACGGCCTGAGACTGTGCCCTGTAACCCCCCCCCCAATACTTCCCCAGCCTCTCATGCTACCCCTTAACCTGACATTTGCAGAGCGGTACCTGCCTCAATATTATGCCTTCTAAATTGTGTTGAATACATTCAGGTCGACCCACTGGTGATAAATACGAATGTAGAGATGGTTGCCTTTAAAGAATTTGCAACAGTGTAATAGTTTACCTCAGAAAATGTGATTTTTGAAATGCTGTCTTAATTAGGAATTTTTGTGGAAATCTGCTGTTATTCTCCATTATTTTGGTCTGGTGGTGCATGAGGATGTGGTTGCAATTATTGTGCACATGGTGCATTCGCACAGGTATTTAAATGAAAATGTATACATATAAATAGATCTATTTTATATACAGAGTTGGAATATATTTAGTCAACAGTTGGACACTAAACGGCCTTGACTAAAAATACAGCACCGCATCTTTTGCTGATTGATTCGATCATTCTGTGTGCATGGCGTATTCGTCGGCTATGGATGTGTCGTGTGAAGCATGAATTTCAGCAGTAACAGGGTGACTGTTTTTACAGAAGTTTTGTCAGACTGCGAGAGTATGTGAGAGGGAAGGAGGAGGGAAGAGAAGAGCATCAGAATGGATGATGGCTTGTCATTTGACAAGAGAGAATAACCTTCAAATATAGAACAGACTTATTTTTAAAGAAATAATATCTTTTAAAGATTTTTGTGGCGGGGTAATCATCTTTGATTTACACTCATTAGCTATGTAAATGGCTGTTTTGTTTTGTTTTGTTTTCTATTTCTGTTTATATTCCATCATGACCTGATACATATTAGATGCAATTAAATTTTCCCCTTAAAATTTGGCATTTGTTTAACCAATAAAGGTTGTTTTTTTATGTCACTTGTTTCTGTTACAAAAAAGGTAATATCTTTACCAAGAAAAGTTACAATGTTTGTATTTTTCTATAAAAAAACAGCTAGTATTTAAGATGTTTTAATGTAAAACAGCATTCAATTTAACTCTTTTGTGCTGTTATGATTTAAGATATAGCGTGGCTCTTGAAATTGACAAAACAAAAATTCACAACTGAAGAATCATTAATACAGAATTCAAGATAAAAAGCTGCTTTAAATCTACATAAAAGCAAAATAAATAGATAATGTAAATGAAACGGGTGATAAAGACCTGCAGCAGCACAAAAGGGTTAAATATGACATTTAAAATGGCTTGAATCTATCGATGTAATATCTTAACATTTTTAAATTGGTTTGAATGTATTGTTTTCATTTTAAAGGTTGAACATATGGAAAAAATGTTGCTGAAAGTTTTGATATGAACTGTCCCACACACCTTAATCATACTGAAACGTATATATATATAGATATATATTATTTTTTTGGGAAAATAATTGATATAAATTATAATTAAAAAGGTGACTTTTCAAAGACTTGAAGCATGTCCTGCCATTGTTTTTTCCCATTTCACTGACCAACACCCAGTCCAAATCATGTCTAATAACCTACCATTAGACAAAGAAGAGTTTTGAAATAATTACACACATTAATGCAGAAAATTATTAAACAGAGAAGAGATTACTTCCATGCCGTCTCTCTAGGCTTACAGGTATGTTTTATTTTAGAGCAGTCCTTCCCCCTTGAGTGTGAAAATTGTTCCTTGTCTGGAGGATTGCTGCGGTGATCCTAAGACCAAAATAGTGTGAAGCAGCTGCTGTTGGCTGGGAGAGGGTCGTATTTGAGCACCATGAGAGTTGCGCCAGCCTATGTCGTCTCTCCTCCTCTTCTGAGCTCAATAGAGAGAGTGGAAGGTCACCCACCAGCTGCTTTGTTGTTCTCTTTTAGTATGTGAACATGGACCCCATGGTGGACTACAGTTAATATAGAAAGAGCCTGAAATAGAGGCTCAACCAACAGACATAACACACAAAGTTCTGTTTCTCAACAGCCGCAGCCATTAAGCGTCTAATCTCACGTGACATTTTACCTCAGTAACCCTCTGCTGATGCACAAACAGGAAGAAGATCACTCTGAGGTACTGTATGTCACGTAGCTTAATGCCATCGCTTAGTCAGCACTGAGGGAATTTCCTCCAACTTCAGGGCGTTGGGTCATTGTTTGTACAATTTCTGTATCTTTAGCCCTGATTGGTTGAGACCAACTTAGATCCTGTATAGTTTGAGAAATATTTTCGTGGGAATTGCCAAGGTCAAACGGTATCGGTTACACAGAATTTGTAGCATGTGAATGGGAGACAGTGAGAAACCTCAACCATCTCAAACTACATACATCGGCTCATATTTCACAGGTCATCGCTTCTTGAAAGAAAAGGTTTAAGGTAAAGAGCCATTGTGAACAGAGTGGACCTGAAATTAATTATATATTTATTTAAGAAATTAACTATAAAGTACAGTGGTTAAAAAGCAAAACCATTTATTTTATATTCATATATGCCTCAACCCCCTTTTTGTGTGTGTGTGTGGGGGGGGTATGGGGTGTCACAAAAATCAATTAATATGTAAAGTAATTAATTTAGTACTATCAAGTACTTTGCTTCACTGCTCGAGGACACAGAGACGATGATCATTTATAAATTTAAAATGACACGTAGTCCATTAATGCAGTCAAAAAGAATTTTTTTTTTTGGGGGGGGGGGGGGGATGGGGTTTGATAGTGAGGCTCCCTAATTAACCCTGTACTCTTACCCCTCTATGCCCCCTCCCTGCCATTAGATCTAGATTGATAGGCCCCCAGGGTCAAAGCTGCGAGGTCAGCCCGTCCTGAGGCACCTGCTCTCTCTTGTCAGGCCTGTAACACCCACACTCCCACTGAGAATATGCCACCTCACACCCAACCCTCTTGACAAGAGCTGTAGTGAGCCCAGTCTTACCAGCACACATACTGTATATCACTCCAACAAATACAGCATGTGCCTGCTATGTAGTGCTCATCAGAGATTCACTTCTTTTGTGCCATGTGAGAAACACACAGACGGCTGTAATTTATAAAATCTATCCATCTGTAAGAAACATTATTTTAAGAAATTAAAACAAAAGTGACTTATTTCCATTTCAAATAAATGCTATTTTTTAATTTACATTTACGTTAGTTACATTACATAAAACAATTATATTTGAATTGTAATAGATTTTCTCAATATTACTGTTTTTACTGTATTTTTACTGTAAGACCGCATGCATGCATATCATTTTTCTGGCATGTTTAACTATATTGGCATGTGTGTTTTTACATACTTGTGAATTATTACTGTTTGCATTCATTTAGCAAAACACACAGCTTTTTAGTTAGTACTTGTACATGGTTACTCATGTTTCTGTACAGTAATGTCTCACACACCACACATTTACAAGAAAGGAGTGTGAGCTACTCCCGGCTGATGGTAGACACTGTTGATAAGGCTGTTATTTTAACCTCCTTTAACTATTTCAGTCTGTCCAAACTTCAAACAGGAGGCAGTTCTGAATGAATGACAATACTCAGCAGCTGATAATGCGCCATGCGTCCAGGAAGAAGAATCAAGTTCCTAATTGACAGGCTGCTGGGTGGGCTGAAGAGAAGAGGCGGCCTTCCCCATTTGGCTGAAACTAAATGTTCTTAAAAATACTACCCGGCATTTTTAAACGCTATACAAACAAACAGTGTTAGATGATAGTGGTTTAAGTGGTTTGAGAGGGATTCGCTAGATTTGCTAGATTGATGATCACCTGATCTAGTCAAAAAGCTGAAATGAAAATACATAAGGAATAATCTAACTTAAAAAAAAAAAAGCTTTTCCTATGGCCCTCCCAGATATGGATAGAATTTGTTTTTCTTATTGGCATCATTTTTCACATCCAGAGTGACGTTGAATTTTATTTCCAGTTTGTTTTCAAGGTCATCAACAATGTTTACAGTCACGTAAGCCTGATACTCTCCCTA
>JAUMHP010000041.1:10495355-10523386 GCA_032361065.1 Enteromius trimaculatus | reverse complement strand
GTTAATTTGAATCAGGTGTGTTTGCGCAGGGAAACATGGAAACCTTGCAGGATGAGGGCCAAGGTTCCCCACTCCTGCATTAAAACGATTCAGTCAAACGGTTAATTCGTTTAATAAAAGATTCATTCACAAACGAAACAGCGCTGTGTGTGAGACTATTTGTAGCAGAGGCTTTGCTTTTTAACTTTTGTTGACGAAATAGAGCAAACAAGAGTGTTCCTAAAATAACAGTCAGTTAATATTAACTTTTGTATAAAAAAACTGTTAAATAAACGTTCACATCTGTAAACCTGCTCTCCTCGCGAACTCAGAAACTACCATTTTAATGAATGAAGCTGTACACCATACACTTATTTCTGTTACATCGTTTCTATACTTTGTTTGTTACCATGCATGACAAAAACTGCAGTCTGCTCTGCAGGTCTGTCCTGTCCCGTGAGGAGCATGACGCGCAGCGATAGAGAAACATTTCTATTGACTGTCTGCAGGTTTTATGACAAAAGACGGCATCGCGCGGCGAACCATAAACACGGCGCTACATGAATGTGCAGAACTGGGACAAAGAGAATAGAAGCGTATATACTCTATGCTGGGATCACTTTCGTAGTCTTTTGAACGGATAAAATATAGAAATCACTTTTAGGTTCAAAATAAGCCCAACCATTTGGAAATGAAACGCCGTTTCCCCTCCAAATTCACTCCTAGGATTCCCAGTCTATCTAAATGCGTAATTTGCAAGTAACGTTACAATACAACTCTATTATATTTTCATACGTAAAAAAGAGCTTTTTTAGAGTATTGTCGCTAGTGTAAGTGGATGTTAGCATGTTCACCTGTGGTACCTCCCCCTAAACACTGTTGCAAACTCTGAATGTTGTTGTTGCATTGCGGTTCCGTGAAAAACCCGATCAGACGTCATTCGGCCAATCGCCTCTCTACAGGGGCTTTCCATCATGGCGTCGATGCAGGTGAGTGTTTCTCTACACACACCAGCTACTATTTTTAAATAACAGTATAAATAATTTTCACACATAGCTGTGACACGTACCGAGTTTCGTCTAGGGTTCCTGCCAGTGCTAATCTGAACCCAGGACAGTCAGCTGTTTCATTTGTACGCACATTTGTTTACTTTGTAAGCTAACGTACAGTCAGTCTGATAACCCAGCAAACTCTGTGCTGTCACATCACATAATGTTGCAGCGGTGGAAGAATATACTTATAAAGAGATGTGAAACAGGAAGTCCTTCCGAAGCTGTAAATAATGCTGTTTAATCGCTAGCTACTATTATAGCAATGCAACTCGTCTGACTAGCTCGCTGTTAGCAGTCTGTTTGCTAGTTGTATTTTTTTTTTAGCACTTTTCGTGCAATAAGGTGTGTGATTAAGGAGAAGTGTTTAAAATGATACTAAATTAATACTTTGTATTAAAATTATGAATTGGTGATGTAATGATGCCCTGTTTTACTTTGAGATATCCCTTAAATCAAGTTATTTTCACTTTTCAGAAGCGATTACAAAAGGAATTGTTGGCATTACAAAGCGATCCACCTCCTGGAATGACACTTAATGAGAGAAGTGTGCAGAACACAATCACCGAGTAAGTTGTGAGATGTGTCAGTCAAGCAACTGAGGCTGGATTATATTTGGACAACCTGTAACCTTCCCTTAATCTTGGCATGACATGAAAGTTCATATGTTTTCGAAAATGCATGTACTAGATTTATTTGTAAACAATTCATTCCTGCTTTATTTGTTTAAAAGTCTTGACCTCATAAATGTTTAATCCGTATTCAAACTGGATCTTCCAGTGAGAATGACAGAAGCGTGAAGTATGTGAACTTCTTCCAAAACATAATCATTTTAAACCCTGCCCTTTTAAACCCAGGATTATCTTCATGGACGTTTGAGTACTAAAGTACTTCTTAAGTCATTGCAAACCTATGAGACTTTAATTCATCTTTGAAACACAAATTAAGATATATTTTAATGAAACCTGAGAGATTTCATTTATTTTTATTTTTATTAATAGTTTGATCCAACTCTTTTGTAGAGATCACTTTTATTCACATATAAATATTGATTTTCACACACTTAGAACACTTTAAAAGTAGTAAACAAATGCTTAAACACATTTGCATCACATGCATCTCTTTATAATCTTCAAAGTCTTGGAAGAATGGACTTTGAGTGGAGGGACAGAAATGCCCAGGTTTTAAAGATGATAGTCTGGACTTAAAATGAGGGGGAATAAATGATAAATTTAAATTTCTGGGTTCATTAATTCTTTAAACTATTTATTTATAAATGGTTTATATTTTAGTAAATATTTTTATTTATTTATTTTCCTTAAACTTTTTTTTTTACTGAGTGGGTTAACACACACACACACACACACACACACACACACAGGATTGTATTCTCATAAACACAACTTTGTGTTTGTCCAGGTGGTTTATAGATATGGAAGGCGCTCCAGGTACTCTCTATGAAGGAGAGAAGTTTCAGCTCCTCTTCAAATTCAGTAGTCGATATCCCTTTGATTCACCTCAGGTAAATGCTGAATCTTTTAAAATGTATAGATGTTTTTTCTTCATTTTTGTCTACATTATTAGAGTCATTATAGTTATCCAATCCTGAAGGCTTGTTTCTTATATACATTTGTTTCTAGGTAATGTTCACTGGAGAAAACATACCCGTCCATCCGCATGTCTATAGCAACGGTCACATCTGTTTATCTATTTTAACGGAGGACTGGTCACCAGCTCTGTCTGTGCAATCTGTGTGTTTAAGCATTATTAGCATGCTTTCAAGCTGCAAAGAAAAGGTACATTTGACCTTTTAATTAACCAAATTAGAGAAGGTTCATGAGATTCGTTTATTACGGTGGTCTAATGAACTGTTTGCATTTTCAGCGACGTCCTCCAGATAACTCCTTTTATGTAAAAACTTGTAATAAGAATCCAAAGAAAACCAAGTGGTGGTATCATGGTAAGTGTTTCTTCTCATAAACCTCTCTTCATGCAAGTTATTTTAGTGTCCGATATATTATTGTCTGACCAAGTTTCGAACCTCTCAGTGTGCTAAATGAACGCCTTCCTCTTTTTGTTTTGTTTTTCAGATGATACGTGCTAGTATCCATGTCATTTTGATATATAAACAGACTTTTCCTAGTACTTTATGATACAGTCTTTGTGTTAAGACTGAACCAGCAGACCCTGGAATGGTGATTTATGTATGGATTAGGAGTACACTTCTGCTGACTGGAAAAGTGCTTAAAAACGCCAAGAATGTAACCCACCCGGCAAGTATATTCTGATGGAAGCAAGATGTGGAGCCTTTTCTTTTTGTTTGTTTGAGTTATGTTGTATTGTTTTCTTTCATAAAGCCTCTAAGGGTTTGCACCGATTGTGCAATAACAACTTCAATGTGGGTTTGGAATAAAAGAAAAGTCAGTGCAAATCAGAAAACCAGCTACTGTAATGGATCAATCATCAAAAGCAGAAACCGTTTTATTCATGCTTGGTTATGCACTTTGAAATTCGAACAGGGCACATTTTTACATGTACTTTTATTTAATATTTTAGCAGTATATTTTAAAACAATAGTTTCTTTTAAGACGTAAGCCATTTTAGGTTAAGCTGGGTGTGGTGTATAGTACTATTCTGATAAATGTCATATTTACGGATATGTACAGATTTAATGCAGGGTGTTGATCATATGACATGATCTCAAAAGGTATTTGGAATTACACAAATGCTTTATGGGTTAGGATTCAAGCACTGGTTTTATAGGTAGACCCCCATTTTGTGTAGTTAAATCAAGAAGTAACTTTACACATAATCACTTTATCTTTTATGTAACGCTCTGTCTAGTAATATTAAAATTGTCTGTTTGATTTTATGATTTATCCTACTGTGCTGGGAAAGGTTCTTTTGAGAAGATGAGTTTTCCAAGCCGTTAGCATTAGAAAAAGTAAAGTTTGTCCTCATTGTTTTGTTAAAACTTTATTTAACTTTATTTAAAAGAAATGTTCTTATTAAAATAATATATTTTGAAATGCTGTCATGTATTTCGATTGGACTACTTTATAAATGTATATTGTGTGGCTTCAAATATTGTTTGAGTTATGAAGTTATCCTTAAAACCGGTGTACAAACAGTGTGTTTTCTAGAAGTCGGTTCTGTCGTTTGCACACACCACCATTAATGCTAGTTTGTGATTGAATGCTGATTTGTCCACTAGAGGGAAGCACAGTCATGTAACGAAGATGTTACATTCATATTTGTTGGTTGCATTTATTTGTTTTACAGTTTAAATTACTTTTTTGTATTTTAATACATTTAAATGTATCAGTTACTTCCTGCACGCAGAAATAAAGATGCAAAAGCTGTCACTCCGGGGCAGTACTTTTTCAACCGGAGCAAGTTTGCAGCTAAAGGTTCCGTTTTGGGTCCTTGAAGGTACATATTAGTACCCAATAGGTAAAAAAGTATACCTTTTGAAAAGTGACAGTTTTTGTACCTTTATTATTATTTTAATATTCTGTTTGAATTCAGTTTAAGTCTGTTTTCAGACTTCAGTTTTTGCTATTTGTAAAAATGGTATCGTAAGATTTAATGTATTAACAATAAGTTATTAGTATAAGATAAATGGTACTAATAGTGTAATTGTAGCACATTTATGTATTATGATGTTGTTTTGAATGAAAAATGGGGGCCGGTAAAATAGAGCCTGAATGAGTAACTGGGAAGACAATAGGTTATTTCAGATAATTATTTTCGTATTGTTATTAATATTATTCTAAAATTGTAAAGAATGAAGCTACCAGAAGTTGTTACCGGAGTAGTTCCAGGCATCGGCAGGGATAAACTAGTCATCAAGAATGACTCTTACTATGTTACAGTGTGTGTATAACTGTTTAGATGTCTGTTATCTCAGTGAATCACGTATTCAAGACTAATATCAGTGAGCCTCGCTAGAAAAACAAAAGTAGTCTGGAATGTTTATACAGATGTGAATCTAAAGTCTGATGAATGAGACAGTCAATGGAATTTTCTCCTCCGTCAGAGAGAAATCCACTGGAGGGTTGATTTTATATCTGCTCTCTTGAAATGTGTCTGTGACATCACTGTGTAATGTAATGGTATCATCCAAATGAACACGGTGTGGGGGTGTCTGTCATTTCCTGGTAAAGGCAATGGAATTGACAGTGTATCTGTAATCTCCCGAGCTTGTTCATTTTCAAGGAAGTTAACAGGCAAAGGCTAAACCTGTTAGTCAGAGAGTCTAGATTTTGGGGAGCCTCCCGCAGGGGAGCTGTCAGCTTTTCTTGGCTCACTGTAATTGAGCAACATTACTGATAACGGCAATGATGCAATCACTCTGATATAAACTGAAATGTAGTTTCTCCTTTTGTTAAAACAATCTATGTATAATCGATAGAGGTTCAGATATGTAAACTACAGCAATCAAAATCAAAGCAATTCTTGGAAAAAAATAATTGTCAGTGCATAATTAATAACTGATACTACAGATTCCAGTGAAGGAAAATCACAAACACCTTACAATGGGCTGCTACACATCAGCCATTCTTTCTGTTTTGCTGTCATCTCTAATGAGGAATATGCTGCATACTTTTTGAGTCTGTACAAGGGGCTCTTTATTGTTTGCTGGTATTTAGGCTGAAAGTGGAGTTATCTAACCCACAGAGTTGGCTTTTATTCACTGAGCTGTCAGTGAATGAACAGTCAGGTTTTGTAAGGCTGTGTAACACTGACAGCTTACTTAATATGCTTTCTGAAGCAAGGCATAGATGTCATTTTGATGATTTATTTCATATATAATGCACAGCACTCCAAAGGTATGGACTAAAGGGTAAACTTGATTATGAACTAATTCCATATTTGACTATCAATAGTCTGAGAGGAATCCCATTTTCCCTCTGACCAGAAACAAGCGTATATACATAGCCTATGTATAATCTGTTTGGCATTTGAATGTGATTCCCTTATTTTATCACTCCATTGATTAATATGCCTGATATTTCTCTCCTACAGTCATTGGTATTTCCGCAAGAGAGTGGGCAGGGAAAGACTCATATCAGGCTTTACATAATGTAGTCACATCCTCTACTGTACAGTTCTACAGTTCATCACTGTAACCGACACTGATTTTAATGGTAAAAACTGAAAATGCAATGGTAAACACCTGTTAAATGGTTAATGGTAAATTGCTGTAAAATCTACAGAGAAATAACATAGCATTTTTTTCTTAGAACTATGTTTCTTCTCAGTTTTTTTTTTCTTATTATTTATGTTTATAGGGTTGTATGTTGAATGTAATGTTGTTAAATGAAAGTTTATTGCATATTTCAGTCTCACCATGATGGTGTTCAGTGTTTGTGTGAATGACACGGAGCACCTTCTAAATTTGTTCATGTTGAGAAGCAGCTTGTGGTGGATTTAGGATCATCATGAGACTTTCCCAGCATCACCTACATTTGGTGTTGCTTCAGCTGCTGGTTCTTTACTGTAAAATTTTCGGTAATTTTTTGTTTACAGCGTACAATACATTAAAGTATAGGTATTTAAAGTATAGGTGATAGGATTATTTCAGGGCACAAATGACTGCGACATATAATAAATAACATTGTAATCAAATACTGTAATAATTGAACAGATATGGATCAAAGATCACCACATCCAAAGAAATTCGCTAAAGTGATTTTTATGTCCATAGAAAGCACATTAGAAGTATCCACTTTTATGGTTTCAAATAAGCTTAAGAGAATAAAATGTCAAAATTTGGTTGAAATAATGTTACATTGTCATTCAGTGTGACAATATTTATGTAAAAAATGCTTATTCCGACTTTTACATATTACAATACTTACTTTTATGGCTAAACCCTTTTTTTCTTTGACCCATATAAATTAAAATCAGCATTTATAAACTTCCTCTTATTTCAGCGATGTTTTCTCTGCAATATTTCTTTCCCAGAAAATGAACATTACAGTTCTTTTCAACTGCTTACACACATTTTCCAAACTTTGCTTCTTTTTCAACACTTTACACACAAAATTGCACACACAAAATACAAAATGCCTTATATCTCTTGCAAAATGAAGCACAGCATTCACAATGTCACAAACACATCTCAAAAGCAAAAAATTGTCTTAGATTGCAAATAAATTTGTCATAATATTTAACATTTCCACACAGATATTCAAAACCTATAGCTTTTCTTTCATGTGCTCCTCTGTGCGTTTCTGTACAAGAGTAAAAGTAAACATTAGTGGCTGTGAATACAGTATTACACATTTAGAAAGTAAGGAAATACATTGTTTGTATCCATTGATCAAAATCTACAGTTTTTCTCAGTCACTTTGTTACATTTCTCAAATCATCCGTACTGTAATACTGGCAAAGAAGTATGCGTTTCTCCAAATAATTTGTACAAACAGCACCAACCAATGGAATACCTGTAAAAGCCTGTAACTTCCTCAAAATCTTTAGTTTGTTGTGCAAAAGTACTGTATTTATGTCAATGAACACATCAGTGGCATCAGAATGAAAAGTCTCTGTGTTAACAAAAAATGTTTAGTCATGTTGTCAATGACACTCAAAATATACATGCCATTCATCCATTGCAAAAGTGCAAATGTACATATTACTATATGTGTGATATTGATTGAAAGAGACTGGAAAGGATTCACAGTTACACTTTTACTATTGCACAGAGAACCATATAATACATTTTTGAGCAACATCACATTATCCGCTATAATGAAAACTGCAAACAAACAAATACAGCAATCAACCGCATGGAAGCAATCAGTTTGTTCAAAAAGAACAATGCTTTTATGATGTGCACAAGTGACTAGATGATGTGGAGATTGAGTGTAGTTTTGAGAATTTCATTTGTGATTTGAGAAATGCATCAGGCTGAGAAAAATATGCAACTTAACCTGTGGCCCACAGGCATTTTCTAAAGCCATGATTGGTTGGCGGTAAGTGAAGAATAGAGTTTGCATGTTTGCAAAAAAAAAAAAACCTGTAAAAACAAGCCTTGTTCTTTCCCCAAGAAGCCCTATGATTGTTAAAACAGCTGACCTCATTTATTAACAAGGTGTATTAGGTTTTAGCCGTTTATTAGTGGTTAAATTCTTTGGGATGTTTTTTTTTTTGCAGCATGTACCATTTAAAGTGGAGAAAATCCATTTTAAGCATTGATTAAACCTTAGCCTTGTTTGGAAGGCTGCCATGAATCTGAAAATACAACTTTTAAACCGAAACCAAATCAGGCAAAAAAAAAAATAAAAAATAAAGAAACACTACATATTAGTTTAAAGGCTGTTTATTCAACAATAAGCACCTGTGGCAATTTCTGCAAACTTTTTTGCTTTAATCATTGGTGTTCTCAAATCATCAACACATCATGACCACAAAGGCAAACGAGGAAATACTTTCATAGTGCATTTCATAGTGTTATTAGGAGGACAAAACCTCTAAAGTGACAAAGTGGAATGTTGAGAGGAAAGCAACAATACTTGACAAATAAAATGTGCATATATAAATAAATGACAGGCCTTAAGCAACCTTACAGTAACGCACAGCATTTCATAATTGAAGCTAATGGCTACACAGTCTTCTACGTTGGTATTTATTGAAAACTCAAAGTTGACAGCAAATTGTCACTTGAAAAATCTTAATGTACAGCTTTCAGCGTTCCAGAGGAACTAACACAGGATTTAGCAGACTTTCTCATTCAGAACCAGTTAGATTCCAGTCTTCGATTCATTGTTGTTGGTAGACTCCTTCCGTTGAGCCAGAAAGGGGTACATGCATTTATCAGCCCCGATAAATCTGTACATGCACACAATGGCATCAAACGGCAAAACCCTACAAAACACAAGAGATTAAAGACCACTCTAAACAGACCTATTAAAAATAGTACGAACATACAAGTTATGACATTCACTTACGTTTTCATGAAGGTGACCATGTACATGACTCTTGGCGTGCAGATCATTGGTTGATCTGTTAGTATGGCTCTCATGGCCTGTTTGACACAGTACTCTGGCTTTAGTGGCGGAAACAATGGCGCCATTTCTTTCCTGTTTAAAAAGAGGTAAACGATTGTAAGGGAACAAATAAATTAATCAAAAGCAGAATATGTCTTGCCATCAGACTGCAGTGAAAACCACAAACCTAATTTTGCAGCCGTTGAACATGCCAGTGTCGACTAAAAAAGGACAGACAAGTGTCATCTTTATTCCATCCTTATCAGCTGCTTTCAATTCATGGCTCAAAGACTCATGGAAGCCTATAGCTCCAAACTTGCTTGCACAATAGTCCTGCATTGAAAAAGTGCCTTTGTAACATACTGGGATACATTATACGAGATAGAGGAAGAAAAAAAAAAAAAAAAAAGTGAGAAATTTTTACCTCCACACCAGCAGTGGTGAACAAGCCCAGTGAGCTAGCTACAGTTACAATGTGTCCGTGATTCAGCTCAAGCATCTTGGGAAGGAAAGCCTTTGCAGTCTGTGAATATAAACACATGCAGAATCAGAAGATGAACACAAGACGTGAAAAGAAAAGGCAGAACACATCTTGACATTAATGGTGTCGATTTATGCCAGATACTGACCCAGAAGTGAGCATGGCAGTTGACCATCATAGTCCTCTCGATAAGCTCATCGGGGCACTCGAGAAGATGCCGTCCTGACACAACTCCAGCATTGTTGATCAACAGGTCGATGTTGCCCACCTCTTTGCGCACCTTCTCTGCGGTCGAATACACACTCTCGTGTTTACTGACGTCACAAACATATGTGTAAACTTTCGGCTGGAACAGAGGCAACTCTTGAACACTATCTGAAGACCCTTTGAAAAGAAAAAAGATTATTAAAAGTACAGAATAAAAAAAAAAAAAAAAAAAGAATAGACAAAAGTATTGCAGAAGTATCAACCCGTCTTATTGGATTTAATTCCAGTAATAATTATATTTAGATTTTAAAGGGTCTAAAAGGGTTTCTGATGTATTGAACACCATAGTCAGCTTAAAAAAAAAAAACACAAATCCTTGAATTGTTAACTTACTATTTATTTGATCTGAACTGACCCGCTAAGGAGCGCCATGTAAATTCCCATCAGTTATCATTAATAAAACATTAGGGCCCAGTTTCACAAACAAGGTTTAGATAAAGCCAGGACTAGGCCTTAGTTAAATTAAGGTGTTTAGGCAACTTTTAGAAAAATGCTTTGGAAGAAAACATTACAGCTGTGTATGTTGACACAGAACAATGACGCTGACATATTTGAAGATATTTCAGAGCAAGATATCAAACATGCATTTTAGTCTGTGACTAGCTTAAACCTTGTCTGTGAAACCGGGAGAAAGTCTTCAAAAACTAGGGAGAAGACATACGTTTACTTTAACAAAACTTTCTTAAAATTAATTTTACCATTTACAAATACGTTGCTAAAATCAAAAGTTGTAACGTTACAGCGATTTAACGGAAAATATGAACAATAAACAGCATTTATATGTTGTATTTTATTAACTAATAATGCATTTATTAACTAACGTCAACAAAGACATATACTGTTTGGTGTCATTTAAATGTATTGTACTTTATTACAAAAAAAAAAAAAAGTATATAGGGGGAAAAAACACCATACTTTTGAAATGCTAAAAATAGCGAGAAAGGCTCGTTTACTGACGTTATTATTAAACTCACCAGCAAAGGGCTGGAATTCTCGGTAGATTTCACGCACCACCTCTGCGGTCTCTTCGTTGCTTTCTCGGTTGATGTCCCACAGCACAAGGGTCGCTCGTCTCCGGGCAAACTCCTGCGCAAAGAGCCGCCCGAGACCGCTTCCAGCACCGGTAATAACACAAACTTGGCCCTCCACACTCTTTTCCCGTTGAGGAATAAACCATTTAGCACCGGCCAGTACGAACGACCATATTATTTTAAAAGAAACAACGAATAATTCAGTTACGATATTCATAATGTACGCGTGCCTCTGTTTCCACTCCCCAAACTAAACAAACTACAGAGACGTTCAGCTACAACAGCAAAGAAACAAATCGACCCGCAAACGTGCTCAAAAAAACACCCTATCGAGGCTTGAATAAAATCTGGATCCCCTCACGACAGGATGAATTCTACCCATAACAGTGCATTTCTGTGTCTCGTCAGCTCTTTAAATATGATCCAAGTAACTTGACTTCATAACTTTCCACGCGTGTTTGAGTCCGCCTGTTATGCAAAGCATTCCACGCGTGCGCGTCATATCTAATCCACTGTTTCCAGCCCGCCTACATCTCAACTCGATTAATTCTAAAAAATATTTTAATTTCCGTAAATAGAAAGTGTCTCAAAAGTAAAAAAAAATTGTACACTTTTATCTTTAAAATACAGGCAATAGACATGGAGACCTATAATACATAGCCGGAAGTTTGAAGGACCTCGCTTATAAGACTCCAACGCGCATGCGTAGAAGCCTCTTTTACTGTAGGGATAATGGCGGGTGAAACGTAAGTTGCATACCGTGCTATTTAAATCCTTTTCCATCGGATGAAATATTGCTCATACTGTGTTGTTTAATACCTAAGTGAGCAATATGTGTATATTTAAGCATTACGATGGGAAAATTGCGAGCATCGGGGAATGATGAATCAATAAATTGGATGTGAATGTCGTGTAGTCTGCCTGTATTGAATCGGCTCAGCGGCGTGTGAAAAAGCAGTTCGTAGAAACACATTAAAATGTGTCCGACTGAGCATTTCTGTACGGAAATACCAAAATGTGGTATTAGGGTGTAAAATACTGTTCTTCGAGCCAAAATTTACTTACTGTCATTAGCTGCCTGCTAACTTGAGGCAAAGGCATGATGCTATGCTACACGCTAGTGCTGTTCTTAATAATACTAGTAATTTAGTTCCAAAAGTCCAAAGTTATGGTATTATATACCGTTTATAATATATATGAGTTGTGTAGTTTATACTTAAAGTATGCTTTTTGACAGTTGTCATTTATAGCCTGGTCTGCAGGCCTTATGTGGATACCAAGAAAATGACACACAGTACAACTTTTGGTTTCTCATCAGAAAAAAGAAGGTTCCCTCAGTCCCTGAAAGCCTCTTGAAGAGGCGACAGCGCTTTGCTGCCATCAAGGTTGTCCGTAAGAAGAAGAAGGCCTCAGACAAGAAGGTTAGTTGTTTAGACTTCACCTGCTTGCTTGGTTTCAAAAGAGGGGTCAAAATAATGTTAGTAAGTACAGCATAGAGCCAAAATTGAGCATGCGTCCCTTATGTCCATAGGCACGCAAAGTCACCAGGAAGCTTATCTTCAAGAGAGCTGAAGCTTACCACAAAGAATACAAGCAGATGTACAGACGTGAAATCCGCATGAGCAGGATGGCTCGCAAGGCAGGCAACTACTATGTCCCAGCCGAGCCCAAACTGGCTTTTGTCATCAGGATCAGAGGGTAAGTTTCCACTTTCAAATGCCTTTTCTGTTTTATCTGCCGTGCTCCAGGCAGATGTCACAGTTGTGGTTAATGATGTTGCTCTTTTTTCCCCGTCTTATCGACCGTGGTGATTCCTCATGAAAATAAGCCAAATCCTCTGAAACCACACCAAGTATTTATTTTAATGAAGCTGTCTTTTATTAGTTAGTTGATGAAATGCCTTGTTTGTCCTCAGTATCAATGGCGTTAGCCCCAAAGTCCGCAAGGTGCTTCAGCTGCTCCGTCTCCGCCAGATCTTCAACGGTGTCTTTGTGAAGCTGAACAAGGCCTCCATCAACATGCTCCGAATTGCAGAGCCTTACATTGCCTGGGGGTACGTAAATATGTTTTGGGATGATGTATAAATTGTGAATGTCTATGGTGTGTTTACAGCCGTCTTGTAGTTAATGGTTACAAAACTGAAAGAAATGGATGGTTATGGGATTTCACAGATGTTGAGCATCACAGCTGTTTTCTACAGAGAAAAGATTCTTGAGCTCCAGATCCGCAGCATAATAATTTAATACTACAGTGATTTGCCATCACAGTAATAAAAGGATATACATTTTATATAGCAAATTGTACATTTTGCGGTTCTTTATTTTGGTTAGCTTGAGGCTTCTTTCCAAAGCATAAAATTGTGTAACTCCTAATTTTAAATCATAGTGTATACTTGGCTCAAAAAATTAAGCTTCTTGTGCTCCTCTTCATGTTACTCTGAACTAATTTAATCTATTTTATCTGTTGAATGTAAGAGGAGATGATAACTTCAGTATCACATTATTTTATGGTTCCACCTATTAGTTGCTTATTAGCATGCAAATCACTAGAATATTAACCATTTATTAGTGGTAAGCGCATATTAATGCCTTACTCTACTACATCGTATTCTACATTCCTAATCATATCCAATACCTAAGCTTTTAACAACCCTATTCCTAGTAAACGGGAACTCTGGCTTTTAAACTCAAATGAGTGTTTTCACTTTGTCGTTAAGTGTGACTTCAACATTAGATCAAAAGTGACCCATTGATGGTGTCATAAAGTGAAATGCACTTTGTTTCTTGCACCGCTCTATTTTCTGACTTCAGAAGACTTCTAATAAAGTGCATTTCATTCTCCATTTATTTTCGTTATATGGAGAGTTTCAGTTACCTCAATCAAGACATTTTTATTTTTTAGTTAACTGCATGTTAAATTGTGTTGTCACTTGTCCTTTCTGTGCTTGCTAAAATTCCATATTGCTTTTGTTTTCAGTTACCCCAACCTTAAATCTGTGCGTGAGCTCATCTACAAGCGTGGATATGGCAAGATCAGGAAGCAGCGTATTCCACTGACAGACAACGCCCTTATCGAGAGGTCCCTTGGTAAGGATAAGCCAGTGCACACTGATTGAACATTAGGTATTACAGGAGTGTTTTGTTTGTTTCTTTTAAAAACAAAGTCACATGATTTGTATTTCTCCAGGTCGTTGCGGAATCATCTGCGTTGAGGATCTCATCCATGAGATCTACACTGTTGGAAAGAACTTCAAGTATGCAAACAACTTCCTCTGGCCATTCAAACTGTCCTCCCCTCGTGGTGGCATGAACAAGAAGACCACCCACTTTGTTGAGGGAGGTGATGCAGGAAACAGGGAGGACCAGATCAACAGGCTCGTCAGGAGGATGAACTAAGACCATTAGGTGAGCACCTGACCTCAGAAGTCTGACATTTAGATTTGTGTTCAGCTTGATCTTGCAGACAATATTGGAAATGTGTGTGCAGTTTCAGGTTATTATTAGCTTGTAGAAAGTGTTACCTGAATGGTAACACATTCATAATTTACATAACTATCAACCACGTAGTAGGAAAGTTCTGAAATTGCGCAGATTTTTAGAGGTTTGAATATCCTTTTAAGGCCTGTTGAGAGTTAGACCCATTTAAAGTAAATGTCAGGGTGGACAAATCTTTGTGCTTGTGTCTAACTGCCCTTCTCAAATCAAACTTTTAATATAGATCTTTTGATTTGTCTCTTACAGGTTTTTGGAACATTTCTGCTGTTGGTCTGAGAAAATAAAATCATTTACACAAACACTGGTTTTGAAATGTATTTCTTGGCATCTCTTTATTGTGACACTTCAGTCTGCTAATGTGATCTGCTGTAAAGCCCATGTCTCTTAAGTCTTTGAAAAGATGCTACCTGTGATGCCCTCATCACATCTAATGAAGCGTCTCCCCTTTAAACCATGTAAGGATGAGGTTGGAGATCTACTGATGTTTTATATGTAAAGAATGTGCTCATAGTGTCCTGTACAAACATTTAATGTTTAATGGTTGTTCTAGTTATCTGGAACAATGCAGTCACTAGCTCAAAGAAAAGATGTACAACTATAAACAATATCACAGATATATCAACTAGGATCCAAACTTAATGGGAAAAAAAAATTATATATATATATATATATATATGCAGAAATGAAATTGGAATGTACATACAATAGTCAAGTTGTATTAAAGATAAATCTGCTCAATGCTTGTGCAAGTAGATGATCATGCAGCGCTTTAGTTATGTTCAGTGTTCTGTTCCATCACCTTTTGATTTGATAACCGCAAACATTGATTTTTCACACACAGAACATTAGGGCTTTCAAGATTACATTAAAAAAACCTGAGAACTCAATTATATTTGCATATTTTACTCTATAAAAATTAGGACTTTCTGTACATACTTGTCTGAACCAAACCAAAGATCTTAACGCCTTCTCATAAATGACTGTTTATGAAAAGGCACCGATTTGAATACTTAAAGCAGGGCTTGTATTCCTGCCTAGATTTGTTTTAAGAATCAGGATTGACATCACAACTTGCGTTTCCACACACTAAATGGATGTAGCTGATAATGTCTTGAATGTACAGTTAATATACAAATCATACACTCAAGGTTCTGCATTGAGCTGTTGACATCCAATGACCTTCTTGTATTGCACCTCGAGAGGAACGTTAAAATGACATTCTTTATTTACAATATTCCCATCCAGTCGAGCTGACGTCTCGTAGAGATAAAGTGCCGTTTCCTTCATCCAGCAGAGGGCATAGCTGATTTACTATGGCCGTCATGGGTCTCCCTCAGCTGTTTCTGAATTGAAGGCAATTTAAAAACAACGACCTTTCCATACAGTTTCTCAGATTCACTGATGTGGAGAGTCGCCACCGCAGTAACCATGCTAAACTACTTATTTCAAGAATGTATGTATTTCTAAGTAGACTATGGCTCAACTATAAAGTGATGCAAATGGAAACACTTGAACCCATGTTTCACTGAAACAGACATGCGCATATAGATATCAGAATATTTACTATATATTTTGGTATGTTTTTCCTTTTCAATTAATTTCTCAAAGGGATGGTATAAGAAGAAAAAAAAGGAATTTGAATTGATCCACATTTGCAGAGAGAACTAAAAACTTAGTGTTGCTTCATATGTGACCACTGAGGAATAATATCAAATGAAGGCATATTTTGGTCAAAAATATTATTTCAAGTTAAATGCTGACTGCCAATTTTCACTGGTAGCACTTTGGTCCGAACTATTAAACAAATATGTTACAGTGGTTAGTCTTAAAAAATGTGAACGCACAACATCTTCTCGGTGGGCTGTAAATTACAAAGAATGATTTGTGGTATCTTATCACAGTTGTCTGAATCAGCCTATGATTTGAAAGATACATGAAAGCTAACTAATCCTTCACGTGGAGGGTTGTACTGTTACAAAATAATGGTAGAATAATAAGAGTATGATTTGTTTTTTAATGTCCTCGCTCTGTATGAATATCACTAAACTCTTGACATTGAGAGCAGACCTCCTCTCTCAGGATCATAAAGTCAATCTCTGCGGCTATGCAGTCCGATAGTGTTGAAGAAAGACAAAAGAAAATCCCCTTCACTACATCAGTATGCTTCTTTCTGTCCACATACTTCGATGCATTCGTTCTGTGAACGTGAACATGTTAACGCAACCCATTGCATTACATGCTAGTTTCACACGGCGGTGAGCGACCTCCCTCCCCTGAAGACTTGAGAATATCAGGTGAAAGGAGGTGGTTGTCTACCTTCTGTCCACTTTGAATGTTGTCTTCTGCTCCGATGGCACCAACCGTGGCAGAAGCACAGTTTTGTGCACTTTTAGGGGAGGTGGGAGTAACGGCAGCTCTATCGATGTGGTTTCTCCCTCTTTGGCTATCGGAAGATGACAGGCTGAACCCTGGAGAGCTTGTGGCTGCTTCACCTTCAAAGCCTTTCCCTGGGGATCTGGGACTGTGCCGAGGAGAACCCGGCAGCAGTAATGGATCGGATACTGGTAGCTTTGGTGTCAGTGTGGCCGCGTCATCTGTCACGACTAAGTGCAAGTTGGAAGCCCCCTCATCTGCAGATTCGGTGAAGTTCACTTTGAGTCCCTTGGCTTTGACTTGGTTTCCTCGTGGAGGGCTCCTCACATTTTCCCCGCTCGGATCAAAGCTTTGATTCTCCTCGCCCTGCGACATGGCGCTGCTGTCTGACTTGCACTGAACAAACTCGTAGAGGCCCTCTTTGATGATCGTGTGCTGCTTTGCTTTCTCAGGAGCCCGTTTCTCCAGGGAGGTGATCTGGCTGAGGTCGAGCGGCGGAGGAGCTCGTGGATGCCTCGTCTGCGCTCCTGCGAAATTTGGCAGTAGCGCGCTTCTCTCTACCTCACTGATGTCTGTGGCACAACTGGCGAAACTGTCAACGCTGGACAGGCTTCTTATCTCAGTGACGGGTCTCTCTTTGTGCCGTGGTTCGCACTGCACTACCTTCATCTCCATCTCTTCTTCTTTTGCAATAGTGCTCGCTTTGGATGCTGAAGGTCCACTGCTGCTCATGGATGAGGCGGCCGTCATCTGGTTGTACATTTGCTCCAGGGATTTCGCGTTCAGACGCTGAGGGCTTGAAGTAGGTTTAAATAATCGTTCTGGAGAAGCCAGCTGACCTATTTCTTGATATTTCGCGTCATAGCCTTTGGAGACTAAATCAGAGTTTGGGTTCTTCTGATAGTTCCAGCGACTGGGTGAAAGATGATTGTCTGCACCCTTCTCCTCATTCTTTTCTATCACAACATCTAATAGTTCCATGTTGCGAGCAAAGGCATCTTTCAAGTTCATCGACACAATGCTTCCATTCCTCTTGGCCCTCTCAAGTGCTTCTCTTCGTTTGATAGCCTTTTCTTGTCGCTTCTGTTCTTTGTAGAACTCAGAGAAGTTGTTCACAATAATGGGAATGGGCAGAGCGATCACTAACACGCCAGCGATGCAACAGAGACCGCCCACTATTTTGCCCAAAAGGGTTTGGGGATAGATATCTCCATAACCTACAGTTGTCATAGTAATCGTTGCCCACCAGAAAGAAGCGGGAATACTGGTGAACTTCGTGGCATCTTCATCTTTCTCAGCAAAGAACACCAGACTGGAGAAGATCATGATGCCCATGGCTAAAAACAATATCAGCAGTCCAAGTTCATTATAGCTTCTTCTCAGCGTGAACCCAAGAGACTGGAGACCAGTCGAGTGTCTCGCGAGTTTCAGAATTCTCAGGATTCTCATGATCCGGAAGATCTGAACCACCCTGCGCACATTCTGGAACTGCAGGACGCTCTTGTTGGATTCTGTGAGGAAGATTGTGACGTAGTAAGGAAGGATAGCCAGCAGATCAATCACATTGAGTGGCCCTTTGAAGAACTTCCACTTGTTGGGAGAAGACAAGAAGCGGAGAAGGTACTCCATAGTGAACCAGGCAATGCAAACGGCTTCAACGTGGGCCAGGTTCGGGTTGTCGTTGGATTGTCCGAATTCATCAATCACTTGTAACTCAGGCAAGGTGTTCAGTGACAGTGCAATGGTTGAAAGGATGATGAACAGAATTGATATTATGGCCAGAACCTGTAAAAAAAAAAAAAAAAAAGAGAGAGAGAGAGAGAAGAGAAAAGCATTTAGTATTGTAACATCATTTACTCCATATATAAATTCTGAAGTGACCACTGTACAGTCATGCAGTATATACTAAGAGTTAATTCGCAAAACAGATAACTCAGTTTTTAACAATTCTCAAAAATAGTTTTTTCATTGTACATTCCAATTGATCTAAAATTGAACTGCAGTTGTTGTTTTTTTTGACTAGGTGAAAAAGAATAGCTAACTAACACAATAAAATAAAAATAGGATAACATCATAAAAACACTCTAAATCCACATCAAAAAAATCCCAAAGGCAGTTTTGTAATTGTAAAAATAGTGTCACAGGTATTCAAATAGAGTGCATACAAATAGAGACAGTTCTTGGAATATGTAATAATTCTAATAGTAAAGTAAAGCAAAGGCTAATGGGATAAAGATACTGTGCCCTCATTATTAGGGTAATGTGATCTGCATCGTCTGTTCTCTCATTCTCCTACTGCACATCAATTCACAAATGGCTTTGACAAGCACTTATTGATCAGCTACTTTGTTAGAATATGGAGGTTGTCTCGTGAGGTTATCTAAATCTTCTTGCAAGGTAATCAAATAACCCTGATCAGACCGAGTTACTTGTCTGGCTATTATATTGCATTTCATCAAATCAATTTCCCTGTTTGCTGCATTACAGGTAGAGGAAACATCACATCCTCAGAAAAAAAAGCATTAACAATGCAAAAACTTTGAAATGATAATATCAGTCTATAAATGCTTTCCAGGTAAGTGTGGCTTTCTGATAAAAAAGGTGTTATGTTCTATTTTTTAATGTCAAGATTAATCAGACTTTTGGAAAAGGTCTTACTTGAGTTTCTTAAAAACAAACAAACAAACAAACAAACAAACAAACAAACAAACAAACATTGATCAAGAGATGTTTATGAATTGAGCCTTAATATGCCTTAAAACGACTGTATCGTATTTTAGGTCTCTTCAGAAATCCTTCAATGATATGAAATGGTTTTAATGATGCCACACAACACACATCTACTTACTTTTCAGACTTTTTTTACTTTCACACTTTTGTATGTTGAAGTCTATATTTCAAGTTTGAGTTTTAGGGAACTCCTTTAGACTATTGTACTGACATTATGCCTGTACACAGTCATCCTCAAACAAAGTAACAAACAATAACGCACTACACAAGACACTGAGCAACGAATTGAGAAACTGTTACTCATTCACTGGACCTGCATTAAGGGTGGATTAATAATGATCCTGGGTGCAGAATAAAACAGCTGACCTTGACACGGTCCTGTCATTGCGAGTGGCATAAATACCATTATGAAAGAGATGTCATAACACACTTAAATATTCAGCGCAATTTTTCAACTTCGTGATATTGCACCCCAATTAATCACAACACAGACAATATCAAGACATATTACGCTCAATCCAAATTGTTCTACCCTCCTGAAAACATCAATGCATTAAGAAATGGATGTTTTTTACTAATTTATAAGCGTTGTGACACAATTGTCAAGCCCAATATTGTATACTAGAATGCTTTATGTTATAATGTTTAAGGAGAACTAAAGAGATTACTAGTTGATTCTTCCTTTGTGGGGGGGAGGGAGGGGAAAGACTGAGTAACTGCTCCTAACCTTTCTATATCCTTACTATAGATAGAAACTCAATCCTATTACAATTATCCTGAAATGTCCTCCCACACAGACGACAATGTGAACACCTTCGCAAGGTCCATACGTTCTTAAACAAGAGTGAAAAATGTCACGATGTTCTGATTGCAACAATAGCTTTACATTATAATTACGCTTTTTCAGCGTGGGTCTATAGAGAAGGTTAATTCAAGAGTCTTGGTGAGGGCTTAAAATGTAAAGCATCTAAACAGTGTAACTTTGCTTGCTACATCAATGTCATTTGTAAAGTAAAATAGAGCGCTTGGTTGGCATTGATAACCCAAGTATTGAGTTTTGCTAGAGCACGTTAAACAACTCATGAGCCAGGCTGAACAAAAGGTGAGGGTCAACAGGAAGGCACAAATGAATGCGTACGTTAGAGGTGTTTGACATTGTGTAATGCGGTAGAAGTAGAAGGAAAGGACTCTGAATAGCACCCAGGGAGCCTGTAGTTGCCAGCGCATGACGCAGGGATTGTCCCCGCCAGGTAGGGTTGAGTAGCGTCTGGCTGTGACCAAGAGACCTAAAGTCCAGTCAGAGGTTGAGGTACCCACGAAGATAAGAGTAAAAAAGAGCTGATTTTAATCCCTGGCGAGAGGGTCACTGAGGTAACTCTACAGGACATGTTCATGTTCATTTAAGCATTAAAACTAATTTTACAAAGGATAAAATATAAGGACTGCATGTAAACATTTTTACTAAATAAAAACACTAAATAAATTGAATTTAAAACATTGCCAAAGATACAAATAACAATAGGCTTACTTTCTAAAAAAACTGAAAGTAAATTTGATTCAGAATGCATCTCCTGTAATTTATTGGTTATTCAGATTGTCATTTTAATAATATTGAACAATATTGTAATGATGTTAATGTGTATGTTGCCTTTTTTTGCCATCCATAAATAGTAAAGTTACTTAAACCAGATAAACATGATTTTATATTCCTTTTCTGTTTAATTACTAAATAGTCAAAAGACTTGCCCTAAGACTTGCTTTTAAGACAACTTTGATGAAAGGTTTCGATCCACTTCAAATGCTGACTACATGCTACCATCAAAAAGAGCTTCCTGTTTATTGCTATCAAATTTTCTAAAAACATTGCAGACACCCTGCTATTATCAGCTGTGTCAGACCTGTACCGCACTAAAATCAGTTTTCTGACTTTGTGGTAACTTTAAGTTTGAAGGACACAAATTCCCAGCCTGATGTGTCGCTGTGGTCAAGTCATTAATCAGTTTCACTGAGGTTCTGGGAAAAACATTTATATCAAGGTACATCATACGGGCCTCTGTTTAATGCCTCTGCTGACACATGCAGTAGGGCTGTATTTGTTCTCAAGAGAGACAGGAGCGATAAGTACTGAAGGAGAGAGGCAGGAGGATTAGTTAACTGTCCTCATCTGTGGATCTGTATAAACGTGATTACATGGGCAGTGATCTCAACGCAGGGAGATTTCTGGCATTGGGCCATGGCTTATGTGTACAGGGAAGCACAGGAAGCACCATGAGATCCTTCAAGTCACCTAACCCTAATTAAATTCTGTCTTTGAGAAAGGGTTCTACCGTGCTGATGTCACAAAGTCGTTTGTTTACATTTGTTTAATGTTTTTCTTAAAGGATGAATCTCTTTTATGTTTTTTGAGTCTGTGGCATTCAGATGCACTGCAATGTTCTTTTTCTATTTTCACAATGACATGAAATGTAGAGAAAAATATTAAAATGTTTAAAAAAGTCTGAAAATTAAATTTTAAAGGAAACATACTATCACCAGAAGCGGGCTCTCTGCAAACTGAATTATTATTATCATTTTTATATGAATGACTTTTACATAAACTTTTTGGAACCTATTGAATCTTTTTGAAATGTGTTTTTTTTCCAGCTGTTTTGTTAATAATGTCATTGTTTAAAAATACATTTATTGTCAAAATTGTACAAATGCGATTGGAACCAATATTATCTCATAGTAAACCCAGACACAAAATGATCACTAATTGACAAATAAATAAATCCACTGTACAAAAGTGTGTTTTGCAAATAAGTACTATTACATTTTATCTATATCAAACTGTAATGTATAATTCAATGTGCTATTTGACATTTCTTTGTCATTCGGAAATTTACTAGCAATTTTTTTTGAAAATGGACATGAAAATATTGGCTGCAACTATATTAGGTTAACATTAAGTAATTTTATTTTAATAATTTAACTGCAACGCAGTTGCATTTGTATGAAATGAGAGAGTTAATCTAAACAGATTGATTCAAGAGACATTAAAGTAGATGAGCAAAAACATATTTAGCACTTTCATGGGTGATAGCAAAAATTTAGGAACATCTAACCAGTAGATGGTGCTGTAGACCAGAAACGAGAATTGCAATGAAACCATATAATAAACGCGGAAAAATCTATACATTTTTGTCTTCAATGTATAATTTTAAATGACCTTTTATCCCCTTTCATGGAGTTGCAGCATCTCTTATCGAATATGTAATTCTAAAAGACCAATCATGTACATGTTATAAGGACAGGGTGAAATGAAATGCACGTCTGGTTAGGTATCTACTATAGTGTGAAGTTGAGCTGCTTTGGTCCTTTTATGGTGAAAAACATCTGGCTGATTTCTCTCATTCAACTACACTGCCCACAGCATTATTATATTGGCACTGAACCAATGATCTGAAAATAATCATACAAAAAAAACAAAACATATATATAGAAAAACTATTTACTGAAAGCAATCTGGCCGAACATGAGGATTTGTGTTTTAATCTTCAGGGTGATGTGGATTTACCTGTACTTTAAAAAGTGGAAGGTTCAAGCGCGTCATAGACCAGGAAACAGAAATATGAAACATTTTTCCATGAAAAAAAAAGAAGTAAGATTTTATCTGGAAAGAACTAATAATTGTATGGAAACGCTGATTCATGATTGAGAGCAGCACCATGGACAGCTCCTTCACTCTACAAACAACTAATCCAGCTAACGGCCTGTGATTCAGGAGTTAAAGTGTTAAATCCATCTTCTTTTATCTGCAAACCTTGGTCAGATGCTCGAATGACTCAGTAATGTGTTCTCTCAGAAACAATTACAACAGGCCAAGCTTCCAGCACTTCCCTCGGAGTAGGGTGAAGCGTGTTGTTTGCACAAACAATATTGTCACCCTTTGCTTGATAGGCTATTTTCTCTCTGTTGAACTACTTGAGAATCTTACAGACATATGGGGAGGAAAACCTCAAATTTAAATAAAAAGGATGCTTTCAGTCGTCATTTGATGTTTCAACTATAAGAAAGTGTAAAACTCTAAACAAAGTGTCCCAGAAGACACCTCTCTTCCTGGGAGAAAGTGAAGGTTAAATTATTTCTGGAGAACATTGTTATCATTACAGCCATGAGAGGAAGAAGAAACTCTGTCTGGAAACCTAAGAATGTCTTGATCGATACTGAAGGGTTATTTATAAAGGAGTGTCATGGGATCTGTTTGATTGTGTGTTTTTTATAGGACAGGTTAATTCAGAACTTAACTCCCACATTTGTCAAGTAGCTTTTGCTGAGTAAGAGACACACTACCAAGGTCCCCTATAATGCGAAAGGAATAGAGGCTCCGACATGCGTGAAACCAGCTGAGCTACAAGATAGTAAGATGACTACTCTGTGTTTGACAGTGTCTTTGCATGCGCGGGGGTGGGAGGAAGCAGGGGGTCGTGATTATAGTGATTAGTCAATAATGTGGCCCTGATGACTGCTTGTGATTTACAGGCTAGCCCTCAGCCTACCACTTACTCGCATGCAAAATATTCAGCCGCACAAGTGGGGTAGGCAGGCAACCTCTACTTAAACACAGTGTACAGCCTACTATTCAGTCTGTCCAACTGCCACTGACTATTTTTAAACACAATCTTAGATATCTGCAACTCTTACTAGATCCATGAGAATTTGTCCGACATTTGTCCCCCAAAAAAGCGGTTCACAGAACGGAAATCACAACTGGGTTCAAGGTGAGGTTGAGCTCAGAGGATAAAACTCTAAGTCTTATCCTACAAGACTGGCAGTGCTCCTGCCCGTGGCAGGGTTTTAGCTCTTGTGGGTTGGGTAGGTGGAGCTAATAGCATGTATTTTGCTGTCACACTGTATGAATAGCACGCAGATTGCCTACGAAAGAGCATCATTAGCACAACAGCATGAGATCTGATCTGCTCATACAAAACCTGGCTGATTGCTTTCAAGATAGTGCTTCTTTAATAAATAAGAAAAAATTAAATAATTATAAACAAGAATTACATTAAATATAAAATAAAATCAAATTATTTGAGATATCTATTATATTTTTGTATATATATTAAACAGTAATGACCTAAACTGAGCCCTGAGATGCATAACAACGAAAAAGAACCCAATTACTTGATCACTGACCCAAAAGTCAATATAGATCATAACATGAAGAGACACGAGGAAATCTTCCATGCATGCATGCCCTTCGAAGCATCAGTACTCCATAACAAAGATTATATTTTTTCATCAAAAACATCACTGTATTTGTCATCTGATAATATTTGTTAAACATCCTGCATTTTAATAACTCTAGATTTGATTTATGGTCTAAATATTCCCATTGACTACTCTGATATAAACATAATATTCTTCTAACATTCTCAGTATTGATCAACCTCACTGAAATGATTTAGTCTAGTAACTTTCAGATTTGTCACGTAAAATCATAATTTTTTTGGTAATGCTTTCATGGCTTAAACTGAGGCAGCTTGGCAGATTCCTATTCTTGTGCATCCTATTCTGACATTGGCTTCGCATTTCGCTAAATACCACAAAAGGAGCTTTGTTACACCACAGATAACCGTCTTTGAGTCATCCTTTTTCCAACTGCTTAACTCAAACTTTTCAATATCTCTGTGCGGCACAAACCTTTTTTTGTACATATTTGCAACTGCTTTTGAACATCTGCATGTATGCAGTGACTTTAAGGATGAAGGATAAGGAAAATATTACCGCTGTAATGAAATTAAAAGTCATGTTCAAGTCATTCCATTATTAAAATATGAACGTGACAAGGTCATACATGCTACAAAAATGCTAGACGCACTACTGACAGACACGGTAGGTATTGATTGTTGGTCACGCTACATTAGTAATTGGCTTTAACCCTCAATGAAGCTTCAATTGCAGGATCAGATCATGTCTATAACTTGAGTTGAATCAAAGGTGGAACTGTAGCTATTTTGTTTGTTCATTACTCCGAGTAAAGATAAATCCTTTAAGGTTTCTCAGGCTTAACTACATAATTATGTGACATTGTGGGGGATGGATACTCCTCTGAGTCGGCAGAGAGGCTAAAGGACTGTTTAACCCCCGCATTGGGCCGGTGTTCAGTACTTTGCTCTCTTTGGGTCACAATCTCAGCCCTTCCTTTTCAAAGCACTGGATTACATAACATGACAATTACTTTTAATTCAGAGTTGTCTATTCTCATTTGAGGATGTCTGAGCTTTGAATTTCATAGCTTTAACCTTCGTCTGAACTCTCACATGGATTTAATAACTGAACTGGAAACGTTTTTCTAGATTTTGTCAAAATCATATATAGACTTAATACATACAGTAATACAAAAACTTGTAATAGTCTACTTTAAGATGAAAGTAGTCTTACTTTTCAAAAAACCATTTTAATTGTACATGTAATTAACTCTTCTTTTTATATATAATTCAATTAAATTGAAAGTATATTCCATACCACATTCAGCATTCATCTGTCTCTTTACAGCACATTATTCGCATGAAGATAATTCTGCTTAGTCTATAATAATAAAAGGAGATCGATTTACCTTTCTCACTTTACAAGTACATTGAGAAATAATGCCTTTACTGAAGTGGACAAAGGGTGAATTGTTTTAAAATGATTAATGCAATCTCACGGTAGTTAATAGGATCTAACAGACTCTTAAAAAAGCACTGGATGTAACCTTTACTCATCTTCACATTTATTTTGTCTGTTGACCTCTATGCTGTGATGGCTGAGAGGGGAATTCACCGGGTATCTCCTTGCACCCAGAGTCTCAGCCAGGACTTAGGCCTCTTTATTTAGTAACAGAACCTCCTCAGACAAAGAGCTTTTCCATGGTTTTCCCTTTCTTCCCCTTTCCCATCCATGTGCTTGGCGCAGAGAATTTGCGCTCTGTCCACAGAGCTGAGAGCATAGAGTATCATGTCATGATCAGTTACTGTAAATACACATAAATTATTCATACCACAGACAGCTCAGTTCTGAGGAACAGCAATCTCGTCAAAACAACCTGCAGTGAACACCTCTTTACAGATTATGGTATCTGATATGATGTCTCATAATATCAAGTATAATCCTTCATAAAAATGCTATCAACGTTTTAAATAAAAATATATGAGATGTGTTTTTAAAATTGCAATTTGTATGCAAAACAAACATGTCTATGCCTTTTAGGTGTATATCATATATTATTTTTTACAGCATTTTATTAATTTGATTAAATAACCTAATCTAAAAACAAAATGTGTTTATTTAAGATTTTATAAATTGTATAGATTTATATAGTTGCATTTTGATCATATTTTGTGATATTTTGAATAAATAGTTTTGCATTTTATAATATCTTATATCTGAAATATATTTTATAAGCATTTTAGTCATAAAAAAAGTCAAAACATTTAATTTTATATTTTATATTCTGTATAAGATTCTGAGTTCTTTCTTTTTTTCTTTCTTTCTTTGGAAAATAATAGCTTGACTACAATTGAAATAATAACACAAGAGTGCAAATTCAACCAAAATCATTCCCTTAGGTATACTGTATCATGATGTCTCATTGCATTGCTTAATAAAAGCTCAGGAGGTTTATAAAACAAATGAAGGTGATGTGACAGACGAGCTCTTTAAAGGAGCTCGGCCCGGCTATGTCATGGAAAGGGTTAGAGTCCTCTGACCTTTTGAGAGGACGCACACCACACATGTCTTCCGAGATAAGCAGAGAGTCAATGGGAAACTAAACAGTTAAACAAGAACGAAAAACCCAAATACACCAGATACCTCACTCCTCAGCCAGCACATCAGACAATGGAGATGCTAAAAAAGTTTTTTCCATATTGAAACGCCAATGTCCCCTGCCTCTCTTAATAACTTCCGCAGGGTGGAAAACTGCCTTCACTAATTGATTAACTGCTCTGGCTAAACACGTGACCACATTACACACTGCAGCCATAAGCCAGACAAGCCAGGGCCCTCAGTCTATTTGTAGGAGCAGACTAGGTAAATCACCAAAGGAGATTACGTCTCCACTGCCTCACAAAGAGTGGTATATGCTGACCGCTAAACCACTGTCGTTTCAACAACCCAGCAACTGTAGAGTTGCATATATCTTTCCTTTTATAGATTGATAGAAAACATAACAGCTTATTTGCTGGTACTTGAAAGGATAAACACATTGTCATTTTACTAAATAATTAGATGAGCTGACATGTCTAAAAAAATATCTATGTATTATTAATTATGTTAAAACACAATATTATACATTTTGTTTTGTTACTAAATGTTCTTAATTTTGGCAATTTTACACAAAAAAAGGCATAATTTATATTTAATTATTACATATTGCATTATCCACAACCTTATATTTCAGCTGGATGTATTTTCTTACTTCTTAAGTGCATTTTGTAATATATTTTGATATTTGAAACCATATATTGACATTTTTAAAACTAAAAATACATTTCCTCGAACTGTGCGGTTGGCTAGATTTCTATGTACTACATGTTTACATATATAGAATATATGTAGAATACTATACACTTGAAAACATGTTGCCTGTTGACTGGAAAAGGAATTATATA
>JAUMHP010000041.1:10477860-10490212 GCA_032361065.1 Enteromius trimaculatus | reverse complement strand
TAGATAGATAGATAGATAGATAGATAGATAGATAGATAGATAGATAGATAGATAGATAGATCGATAGATCGATAGATAGATAGAGAGTATTTTTTGTCTCATGATTTTGTATTAATCATTATTTTGTATTCATGATTTACATTAATTTTGTATTGCCATAGTCATTTCTTGAATAGTGCATGTAATTTAATGCTCTTTTGAAGAACTTAAAGTTATCTGAAGTGCTTTTATTGAGTTCTCTTTGAAGGGACTCTCTCTGTTTGTCATAATAGCTTTCCATACCACTGATGCTCTAGGTTTCATGCGGGAAAGGTGATTTGGCTGTGACCTCGGCTGTCTCTAAAGGTGCTGGTTAGTTTACGGTCACATTGCAGGTACCTGAAGAAGGTGTGCTGTCCTCCGCCCTCACATTGACTTGTTTCTCTACACCGTCAGTCTGACAACAGAACTGACACCCTCATAAAAGCCCTGAGCTTGTGAATTGGCACTGGGAGAGTTCCATTCTGCACCTCCTTCAATCCCTCCTCTATCTCTCCCTCCCCTTTCTCCCTGACCTTTCTTCAGACTCTGAATGCCTCATTTGATCTGACCGATGTTTGTTTATGGTCTGCGCAAACACAAATTGAGTTTTCCCCCCTCCTTTTCACTAAAGATGTGAAAGAGCAGGAAAAGGATGTGCTCTGTTTGGTTTGCATGGTGCCCCATTCATTTGTAAATGGCTGTGGATTGGAGAGGCTTGTCCAGGAGCTGTGACAGTTCAGTGAAAGGACTTGTCCACAAAGAAGAGATCCAACTAATAAGCAACTTCAGAAGGACTAATTGCATGAGGAATGCATTCGGCCAGTTGAGGTGTGAGGAGGTACGTGTGTGTGCCCCATCCATCAAGCTGACCTGTGGGAAAAAAAGAAAGAAAAAAACTATTCTTTGTGGGGAAAATGCAATCTTTCAACATTATAATTTGTATATATACACATGCAAAAACACTAGAACATTTACCTTGATTTATAGCTTAGTGCAAGTGATTTTGTAGTGGAATCTTTCTGAATGAAATCCACCAACACTAGATCTTCATCTCGAAACACTGAAGTGCAATGAAAATCACAGTCACCTCAGCATCGAGCCTCCACCCAAAAAACTGTCTAGCCATCTGTTCTATGACCAATTTTTGGTAGGTTTGTCAAGAGCTTTCTGAACAAGCAGGAAAAGCGCAGGATGGCAGGATCACAATGGGCCTGATAAAAGTGTGGAGTGGAGATGCAGCTGTTCAAATAACAAGCATGTTGCATCTAGGCTACGATGAGTCATATAAGCCCCTTATGGGATATCAACAGGTTCTGCCTCCCAGGATTTGCCTGCTGCAGTTGAATAGATGAAAAAAGGGCAAATACTTTAAACAGTTTTCTTAAAGCCTCTGTGAAAAGCCTACTTGAGAGAGGAGAGGGTGGTCGGCTGTGTTTTAAGTGTGATGGGAAAGATCCACAAGCCTTCACCGTCGGTTCACATGCATGTGAATTAACTTGTCAAAGGATAAACAGAGAGATATAATTGGTGACAGACAAGCCACCAAGGAAGGAATTCTGGGTTAAATGAGCATTTTTTAACAGTTTTTGACATGGCTAAACTGACTAAATGTTCAATAAGAGAAAGCTTTTTTTTTTTTTTACAGATAAAATTTCCAAGATTGAACCAAAACGTAAATGTCACATGCCAAGACACAAAAATATTTAAAAGAAACACTACCCTGAAATAATCTGTTGTAGGATTTACCTGAAAAAACTAGGAAGCTATTTTAAATGAGAAATTGCTGTTAATTTCACTTATAATTTCCTACAAATAGCAAGTAACACATTAAATGTAACATTTTGAACTTTTTTTTTTGAATGATATTTTATACTTGGAACATGTGGAAAATTAACAAGGTGTATGATCCACTTATTTATGACTATGCAAAGTATGAAAAATACAAATGCTGTAAAAAACTAATTTGTTTTAGTGTAATCAGACTTCAAACAAGGTTTTTTCTGCAGTAAGAAAGAGCTTAAACAAATTACTCTGCAACGTCTCCAATATTACAAATGCTAAAGCCCCAAGAACAATGGAAAAAGCTTATCCATCATAGCCAGTTCAAATCCCAGTGACTCCAATAAACATCCTTGGCTGGTAAAACAATTCAATCAACATCAACTGAAACATTTGTAACTCATTAGAAGAGAAGGTATCCATGGTGACTGATTGAACTTTTGACTGAATAGGAGTGCTAGACGAGTTTGTTTGAATCTGGCTGGGTGACCCTCTGTTTGCTGTGCAGCTTTACATTCCCACAATCCTTCCCATGCGCCATCCTCCGCTTTGATACAGCGGCATAGCAACCGTGAGGACTGGCATTTTAGTGACAAGAGAGGCCAACACCAGATGCAACAATCTGCTACCGACTATTCTCTTGCTTCTCTCTTATACCAGGGTCATTTCGAAACGGCATTGCAACCTTTTTTTACATTTGAGTCAGTAAGCACTCAAGCAAATCCTAACCACACTAATCCATCTCTGAAATTGCTGTTAATAGTTGCGCAAGCTTAATTTCATTAAAGATCTATTGATTTTTGCTCTGTGCATAAAATACCGTGGCCATAAATGTTTTATTTGCTATTAATAGTTGTTTCAAAATCTATTAACACTCATTCCTGAGAGGTTAACTTGTCGTAAAAGCCAGATCAATGCTTTCTTGTCTTGCATGAGGCCAAGGAACCATTAAAACAGGACTGACTGTTACTTTGTCATAAATCATCTTTACTACTGCCCGTGACCTGGTTTCTTCTGCTTCATTGATGACAAATAGTTATTGGCATGACTAAGAAAAAAAACATATTGTCAAATATTTATTAATCTGTCATGCTCAGTGACAGTGTTAGCATTCCCAGTTCTGAATGCATTGAAAACTCAAAAGGCATTTAGCCGTCCTAGCGGCTGCGGCAGTGTGACACCTGCTATTTGCAAAAATCTTTCTGTTGGCTAGATATTCCAAATATGCAGAGTAATGAAAATGACCTTGTTAACACGGCAAAAGTTTCTTTTAAAAAGCGGCACAAGCTTAAATATACATGCTCCCCTCTCTGTTCTGAAAACAGCCCGGGGAGACTGATTCATAAAGAAGTTAACCTGGCGATGACAGATAGCAGATCTAAGAGGGAGACACCTAATCCTCACATTCTTTTTTCTGTCTGTTCATATTACCATTGCCAGACTGTAATAAATTAAATTCATGTCAAAGATACACTATGTAAATTTGAAAACTAGAAAATGCATGCTGTTATTGTATCATTTAAAGGTTTATATCAGACAAATTAAAAGGTTTACACTTGTGTTTTAAAATTTGATAGCAGTATGTTTTGTTATGCTCACCAATCAAATGTTCTGAAAAACAAATATTGTGAAATGGCAAAGCTGAAATGGAGCAGTGTCACGGGGTCCTAAAGAAATCCTTCTAATATGCTGATTTTTTTAAATGTCAGTGTTGTGCTCATTATCAGCATTTTTATGAAGAAAGATGATGATGACTAAAATAGGATTATTTGATAAACAGAAAGCTCAAAAGAACAGCAATTATTTGCAATAAAGTTGTTTTTGTAACATTATTAAAAGTCTTTACTGTCACTTGTGTTCAATTTGTTGTATCCTTGCTGAACAAAAGTATTAATTTTGTTCGTAAATGCATACTTAAATAAAAAATCTTAACCCCAAACTTTCGAAGGTCTTGGCTTAGACTTGAGAAACCTTTGAACACAGGCAGAAAATATTGTTTAAATGTTCTTTAGAACGGTTCTTTTAGGATCTGTTCACTGAAAGGTTCTTTTGTGGGATTGCAACCTTTATTTTTAAGAGTGTACAATGCTTTTGAAAATAATGCCACCCTTGCTATAAAGCTCCTATCCTTGATAGGCTGTTATTTTTTTATTACTTCTCCTGTTATGAATTGGTTCCCATCCACAAGGTGACCCAAAAAAGCCTGACACCTGAATGGCCCTGTGATATGGGTGCAGATGAACTATGAGCGAGTGTTACGAGACACTTCAAATGAGTGATGGATCAAGTCAAGTGTCTGAGGGACTGGAGCAGGGTATTGTGGGTAATTATCAGGATCCATAAAAAGTTAAATATTACATCTGTCCGAACGATATTAATCAGGTTCACTATGACTGTTTCTTTTACTAAAGAACAGAATAGCTTAAAATAAAATCAATACGGCTGTATCATTCTCTTGTGAAATACCATAATAAAGTGTTAGCAACAGTATAAGAGACTAATAGAATAACAAAAATGCTAAAAACACACTGGTCTGAATTCCAAGAGATGTAATATAATATTTATAAGGTATTGTTAAGATCTTAGCAGCAGAGCTATTGTACTATTCATAAGCAATATAATGGACAACAAGGCCAGGCCCTGAGCCAAAGTTAAGCCTCCATTTCTGTTCCATATGATATGGCATATGACACTAATGGACAGAAAATGACATAACTGCATTCACAGTTTGTTTCATGATGACAGGACCAAGAGTGAAATACACTGCAAGTGAATAAAACAAGCGCAATTCAAATCAGATGGATGCCGGCGACCGTACGGAGGTAAAGCAGACCAGGTTGAAAGAGTTCAAATGAACAGACGTGATGCGACTTCTGTGAATTAAATACAAATCATAAATTTTAATAGTAGACTTTGGTTTTACTTCATTTACTAAGTGCTGCATTACCTCATGCTCTCGTCCTCACAATGGATTTTCGATAAATCTCGGCACGCTCTAAATGATGGAGGGCTCCACATATCACGAAAATATGACAGCACTTATTAGCCTTTGAGAAGTTATTGATCGGACAGTTTTGATTAATATTTTACGGCCTTCTGTAGCACTGGTGCCCGGAGACAGTGGTAAGAACTGGCAAAGTTGCAGTCGTTTGGCACCGATTGCCCACAGCCTTTGAGACTGAGACTACAGCATACAGCCCTCTTAAACTAACTCAAACTGACAAAAACTTTATAGATGAGTACTTGTGACATCACAAATAACCCATAACACGCTTACATTTACTCATCAACAGAGAATTATTAATGACCACTCACTGCTTAAAGAATCAACAAGGTCAAAATAGTATGTGGTCAAATATATTTAATGTGATTGTGATAGTATTTAAAGGTGCTCTATGTAGGATTGACACCGAGTGGTTGAACTAGGTATTGCAAACTTGTCAGGCAGTTGTGGCCTAACGGAAAGAGAGTTGGACCTGTTAACCCAAAGGTTGTGGGTAAGAGTCCCAGGTCTGGCAGGGATTGTAGATGGGGGGAGTGAATACCCAGCACTCTCTCCACCTTCAATACCACAATGAGGTGACCTTGAGACCCTTGAGTAAGGCACCGTTCTCCCAACTGCTCCCCTACCTCCGCATCCAAGTGCACACACACACACACACACACACACAGCAGTGAGAAGTGAACAACCACACACACAGCAGTGAACACACACCCGGAGCAGTGGGCAGCGTTAAACACAGAGCACAAATTCTTAGAATGTCCATACTTGGCCTCATGTCACTTCCTTTGCCTTCCCCAAATTGAAAATATTGGAGACGTGTTTTTTTTTCACTCCGACTCTCCTACTCAGACTTGACACACATGCAGGTTGCCAAATTGAAGATAGCAACAAGAACGAACGCAATAGAGATTCTACACAACTTCCCTCACGGGTTTGCCAAAGTTCAACTTTGCTGACGTGTGACAAGAAACTCTGCCACAAAGGGGAACAAACTGGATAAAGGATATAAATACATTTTTCCACAAAGATTTTATCCATAATTTTCAAGTAAAATAAACCGAATGCAACAGGTATAACGTTACCAACAAATGCTGAGGGGATATGCAACGGAGACATATATACAGCTCTGAAAAAAAAACATAAGAGACCACTGCAATTTACTCCTAAATCAGTATCTCTCTGAGTATGACAAGCATTTCATGCCAGTCTTTATTAAATTTCTACACAAACATACTTCATTCTGTTTACTGAGGTACTTATTTGGTGAGCACCTGAATCCAAATGTATTTAACGGTAAAATGTATAAAAAGCACTGCTGTAATCAACACTATCCTCTTGCAGTGTGACCAGTTTGATGGGAAAAAATACTAGAAGTCTTTCAAAAGTAATTAGAAATGTAAAAAATAAACACTAAACATGCCAAAAACAGTGAATAGAAAGGTTTTAAATCAAGAAAAAAAAGGCCTCAATCCTAGCCTTAATGGCACAAGGATTTAGTGAGCGTCAAGTTGCTTCTATGCTTAATATTTCAAAGACACAGTTCATAAAAATGAAACACACGTGCATTGATTTGTATTGGTGGTGTCTTGGTGAGATTAACAGTTTTAAGAATAAAACCCAAAAGAAACTGATTTTTCTGTAGTGGTCTCTTATTTTATTCCAGAGCTGTATGTATATATACATATATTTATATATAAACAATGTTCAAATGCTCTTCTTTTGCATTTATTTGCATTTATTTTGAATTTTGAGTTTCCACAAAACACCTATTTTCAACATTTATAATGATAAAATAAGTTACTTTAGCACCAAATCAGCATATTAGAATAATTTATGAAAGGTCATGTGACACTGGAGTAACGATGCTGAAAATTCCGTTTGTCATCATAGGAATAAATCCAAATTTCAAATGTATCAACATAGAAATTGGTTATTTACAACTGTAATCATGTCTCACAATATTACAGTATTTTTGGTCAAATGAATGTCACTACCTGATGTTCTGCAGCATCCATTCATCTGTGGAGACGAGAGGTCATCCAGTTTAGAGCATTTTGTCCTGCACTCTGCTCCGTGAAAATGTGGCTGGGCAAAAAGATTATGAAATAGAAACAAATCTTATTAGTGACTAGTAAGCAAGAATTAGGACTAATTATTGTACACATTTCCCTTAAAATCCTCTTTTGTTAGTCGTTCAGTCCGTGGGCTTCGTTCACACAGTTCCTTTTCACAAGTTCTTTTAATGACTTCAAATTCCCCCCCACTGTCAGAGCATGAATTCTAACATTGAGCCGTTTCAAAATGCCAAAATGACACACTGCATGCGATATTTTTGACAGCAAGATCAAAAAGTCACATCAAGATCATACAGCCTAGCTGGAAATGTCATGTCAAAGTTTAAAGCGGCACTAATTAGCCTCGAAACACAATGATTTTAAAGCTCAGCCAAGCCATAGCGAGTGTGTTGCAATTATAACTACGTCTATGAATGAGGCCTTCACGTTTTAAGTAGCTTTGCGCAAAATGTGATCCCAACTAAGCATTTCCCTTTAACAATTCTCCATTGTAACATGTTTTAATGTCATTTCACAGGCTGAGAAAGATCATACAAATATTACAAAACATTAATAAGCATTCAAACATGCATTTGAACAATGAGGAGGCGACACGATCGTGATTCTGACTAATTCAGAAATCATTTTGGGGGCAGGATCAGTTATGTAGCTTAGAAAACATACGCTCTTAACTGCATTCTTTATCATTTACTACATTCATGTTTTGTAGCCCTGAGGTCACATCTCTAAAAAGCCGCAACCATTTATGACCTGAGATTACCTCTTAAAAAATGAAAAAAAAAAATTTCTGTAACACATTATGTTCTACATTATAAAGACTAGACACCCTTTAGAAGCTGCACTGTTTGCTCCCAAAGGATTTTTCCATATTATTAATAGTCTGCATCCGTTGCTGCAGCACATTACTTAGACCACAATACAATATATAAGGAAATGTTTCACAATGTAAAGACATGTCGGGGGATGGCATCACTCATCCCCTGACATGTCTTTAAACATGCGCACTCAGTTTTTCATCATGTTTTAATTCTGAACCCATAAAATAATTATATTTACTTTACATTACTGTTTTTGTTGGCTTGACATCGCAAAACAGTTAGTATCTCAGCACAACATGAATTATTCCAGTGTTTTAACAAGGAAAATTGATCTCTAGGCGGACTCACTATGCAAATATTAATAGCTTACATAATCTTGTAAGGCTCACAACTTTCTTGACTCAAAGGTCTCCTGCTGTGCAACACAACATAATATCTCTACTTATAGGACAAGTAAGATATCTTAGGTATTTTGCTGTAAATATTGCAGATATATGGAGTTTTTATATATTAATTAAAGATTCAGGGTTTTTTTGGATCCCAGAAGTTTCAGGAAACAAATGGTACTCAATAAGAAAAGCTAGTAAGATGACGGCGAACAAATAACTATGATTGCAGTATACAGGTTTATTGTTACTATTAATAGTTTCCAACTTTTAACCAATTTAAAATATAATCATTTATTAATTGAAATACCTGTAACTCATCCTGTACCCCTGTAAATTTGCTGAGGCCCTCTAGTGGGCCCCGGGCCCCAGGTTGAGAACAAGTGGTGATTCCTGCACTAACTAAGCTACTTTTATATTACACTACGTTAAATGCACATTTCCAACAATAAAATAATCCTAAAGAATCAGCAGCTCTGTAGTAAACATGGGTAATTGAGTTCTGTGATCAACACGTCTCTTGACTTCTAAACTCTCCTTCTTGTTTTCTTAAGGTAGTTTGATTATAATATTTAAGGTTAAGATTCTGGCATCTGACCCAGATAGACAAAGGCAAGACTCAACATGGCTTCGAGTTGTGGTGGATGATTCTATGTGTTATCTCCATGTTTAAAAAGCAAAGGAAAACATGAGTTTTATTAACATTAACCTATCATAAAGGTGATGATAAAGTCAAGCTGTAACATACCTTTAAAGATATCTGTGATTTCTTTACAGTCAGTATGATATAAGCATGTGGTGAATATCTTAAAGGGTTACTCCACCCCAAAATGATAATTAATCACTTACCTCCATGTTGTTCTAAACCCGTAAAAGCGTAGTTCATCTTCGCACACAATTTAAGATATTTTGAATGAAAACTGGGAGGCTTGTGACTGTCCTATAGACTGGCAGGTAAATAATGCCAAAGTCCAGAAAAGTATAGAAGACGGTGTCAGAATACTCCATCTGCCACCAGAGGTTCAACAATAACATTATGAAGCTACGAGAATACTTTTTGTGCAGAAGAAAAAAAACACCAACTTTATTCAACAATGTGAAGGTGACACTACAGTGCTGCACAAAACGTATTCTCATAGCTTCACCCGCTGATGGCAGATGGATTATTCTGACAATGCCTTTCACACTTTTCTGGATCATGACAGTGTTATTGATTGGGAGTCTATGGGATCACAGGCCTACTGGTTTTTATCCAAAATACCTATGAATATTTCAAATTTAGTTGTTTCGAAAACGAACAAGCTTATATAGGTTTGGAACGACAAAGGGATTAATGACAAAATTTTCATTTTGCGGTGGAGTAACCCTTGCAAACTTCTGATATAAAGTACAAGCATGAGGTTGATGTTCAATCAAACCAAATGGTGCTTTGGCAGCAAACACTACTACATTTACTATTGGGGTAAAGCAAAAGCATCACACCACAAAAGCTTAACGCATTGGTTTAACCTCACACGGGAGAATTTCTAGCATTCCTTCTCCAGTTGTAATCTTCTTTCATTGTTGCTTGTAATTAGACTAAAAACACTGCATTGATCCGGAGAGGTCAGGAGATCTTTGGCTCATTTGCTACACCAAAAGCACAAATGAACACAGAAACAAAAGCCCACAATATACATCCATCCTCCTAATGCTAGAAAATATGATTTAGTGATCACACAGTTCTGTTTACTCTTTGCATGCAAAAAACGGCATTGTTCAAACCATTATAATGCAGCCTTGGTGAGCATAAGAGACTGACATACAAAATGTATACAGTAAATCTTGGAAAATATTATTTCATTAATTGATTAACTTTTACATTTATTTACTGTCACAGCTCGAAGCAGCTATCCTGAGAGAGGCAGGACTGAAGGCTGGCAGGATTGAGCATTCACACTCATTATCTTGGGCCTTATCGATCCTGTCTGTTTTTGCCACCTCACAGGATCCTTCCCCTCACCTTGTGGAATTACCCATCACTTTGTGTGGGTTGCCATAGCGACAGACCATTGATCCACTCCACACCCGAGGTACTGATTGATAAAAATTGCAGCTAATGGAAAGTCTACTCTTCTATAAAAGAAACCGGCCACCGTATTTACTTGCCCAAGCAATTTCTCTCCTATCTGCTCTGGGAAAAAGCTCTTGAAATGAGCGCCATTGTCAAAATGACCCGAATTGACAACAGAGCAAAAATTGATGCAATTATTTTAGCAAGCTCGTCTCTGTGTTTCCATTTCATGCAGTGCAGGAATGTCTGAAAGCAAGTGCTGTGAAGGACACCGTGGTCAAGTTTATTTATTAAAAGGTTCTGATAATTATTGCAGGAAGGGAGCGACAGCCAATCCAGTGGAACAAAACCTCTGTTCATTGTTGAGCGAGAAACGTCGAACTTCTGTTTATTGAGGTTTTCATTCAGTTCACATTCAAAGTATAGATTGCCCGATGTCTCACCAACTAATTAGAGAGTATTGGACACATTTTTCTAAGAGGCCACTATGGGCTGCCAAGCAGTGTTCTCAATTACGGAGACATGTGAATATGGTAACTGCTTTCCTGTGCAAACCTCAACTCCTGGAACCTCAGGCCTGAGGGGTGGGAGAGGAAATTCTCCGATAGCACCTCAATCCTAGTATTTGATTGCGTTCTTCATTGAATAACCCATGAAAAGATGGACACAGTAGGAGGTGTGGGATACGATTTTTTTGCACTCTTCAAGTAGGAACATTCAATTTTGCAGAAAAGGATGATCTCATAGTTCAAACTAGTTTTGCGCCAATCATACAAACGCATTTCAAACTCATTGTTGTTATTCTAGTGTTTTTATTAAATCACACAGATAAAGTGAGTTAACAAACGCCAAGAAAGAAAACAAAGCAAATCTAATTTATGCCAAATAAATGGCAGGATAATGCAGCAGTTCCAGGGCATCTCTGTCCATCCTTACTTTATGTCACTGAGTCACCAGTGCGATGCTGGTGGAAAGATGAGTGAATTGGAGGGCTTTATTGGCATCAGATTGTTCATTAGTAGTGAGACCCGCTTTGGCAGGGAGAACAGTGAGTCTGCGTGCCAGGTGAACAAATGAATTGATATTGTATGTACTGTATGCTGATTCACCAACAGAAATTCAGCTTCAGTGCTTCTGCTTCGCAACCATACTGCTGTTCTCATTAGGAACTCATTAGTTAGTTAATGTCAGACAGCTATAGCTATACTGCAAGGAATTTGTATGCTAGCTATAGGTCACTAATTCAGATCTTTACATAGCTTGCCAATATTTTAATTGACCTCATGACAACAAATTAAATAAATATGAGCCACATTTGTACTGTGTGTCTGAAATACATTTACATAATAACATTACTATAATATATATATATATATACACTACCATTCAAAAGTTTTAGAACAGTAAGATATTTAATGGTTTTTAAAGATGTTTCTTCTGCTCATCAAGGCTGCATTTATTAAATTAAAAAAATATTGTGAAATATTATTTCAATTTAAAATTGTTTTCTGTGTGAATATATTTTAAAATGTAATTTATTCCTGTGATACAAAGCATCTTTACTCCAGTCTTCAAAGTCACGTGATCCTTTGAGAAATCATTCTAATATGCTGATTTATTATTCTCAGTGTTGGAAACGGTTGAGCTGCTTAATAGTTTTTTTTAGGATTCTTTGATCATTGAAATATTAAAAAGAGAAGCATTTATTTAAAATGGATAATAATATTCCAAACTACTGTTACAGTAGTTTACTGTTTCTCTACTGTTCAAAAGTTTGGGATCAGTACATTTTTATTATTTCTTCTTTAAATAGTTTTATTAACAAAAGATCTATTAAATGAACAAAAAAGTCACAGCATAGATTTACATTTTAGAAATGTGCTATATTTGGTGAAAAATTATGTTGTTGTTTTTTTTACTTGTTATTCATCAAAGAATCCTGAGGAGAAAAAAAAGGGAAAAAAAAGAAAAAAAATCACAGGTTCCAAAAAATATATTTGGAGACTGGAGTAATGATGCTTTGTATCACATGAATAAATTACATTTTACAATATATTCACACAAAAAACAGTAATTTTAAATTGAAATAATATTTCACAATATTACTGTTTTTTTTCTGGATTTTTAATCTAATAAATGCAGCCTTTATGAGCAGAAGAAACATCTTTAAAAAACATTAAATATCTTTCTGTTCTAAAACTTTTGAACGGTAATAT
>JAUMHP010000041.1:10466805-10477760 GCA_032361065.1 Enteromius trimaculatus | reverse complement strand
ATAGCTCCAATTCAATCTTAAACATTATTGCACACTAATACTTTATGTTTTAACAAATATAAAATATAAAATAACATAAAATATTTGCATTAAAAATTAAAAAGTGACAACAGCAAAGTTAATAATTGCAAATACATATAAAATGAGCATGGACTGTTAATTATTCAATACTGACTAATACAATGATTAAGTCTTATATGAACTAATGATTATGGCACAGATAATGTGAATCTTTAGTATTGGCACGTTAGTAATGGCCCTTCTTAAATTTGTATGTGGTACTGAATGTTTACAGAATATGGAACAAACAAGAAAGCAACAGATCTCATGCAGGTCACACAGCCTTACAAAATTACAAGTTAAAATGTTAGATTAATGCTAGGAACCGCATTGCACTGCACATTCAAGGGGTCTCTCTAACCATTGTCAGAAACCCCTACAAGGCTCACCACCAGATATTGGAAGGCCATAACATTTACAAGGGTCCGTCGAAACTTAAAAAGGAGGCCTCCCATTAGTAAAGCCAGGTATTTCCTGTGGATGCAAATGGCCTTTTGGCTTTTGACTAGAATAAACCATACCTATCTGAAACAGCTTAACTGGTCCAGTGACCCATCTGTCCACAGGTATTTTAAAGGACTAAAGAGAAAGGTTCAAGTATGCCTTTCAGACCAGACCAGATGGATGCTCGGCACTGAGCGGTCACATAAACCATCAAACAACTACAAGTGATGCGCAGGTAAAGTTTTCTTTTGAATTCCTGTATTGTCAAAGGTTACAAATAATTTAAACTCCTATTATGCCAATTCTTGCTCTTGTTTAATCTGAGTATGTTGTGAGAAAGGAAAAGTTAAACAATTAATATTTGTAGATAGTTAACAACAGACGACTGATATAGGTTCATACATTCATACATACATACATACAGTATATAATATAAACAATATTGTATTGGACTTACCCGTTGGTCTGTACATACTGTAATTCAAAAGTTTGTCTATTTCAAAGGGAACTGAGATTTTCTTTCTCACTTTAAACAGCATAACCCTTGTGTCTGTTCATTAAAGCATGTCTCACTCAGAGCTGTCAGGACAGCCAAATGATGTAAGGACGTCCTTTTCCACCATCATCCCATCTAAATCAAAAGCACGAATGGTTTCATCTAACAAATTGAGCTTTTGTTAAGTTAAGGTCACCTCATCCTTTTAAGAGCGATTGCAGGACTATATATTTTGCAAGAGGAGGACAATAAAGACTATATGTGTGTACAGTTGTGTAGCACTGAATATTAAACAAATGGGTTTTCTTTTATCTCATTTTAATCTATAAAATATTTTTAAGATACTAAAGGTTTCGGATTGAAATTAGATTAAATGGCCATTTTACCTGTTCCAGAACTGATCTCACAGTCTGACATATCCTGTTAACAGACCCTCATGAATATAAACCTCTTCTAAACTATTTGTGTATATATTTATATTTACACCTTAATAGATTTGTTTCAGAAAATAAAGACACAAAATGCTGTATAAATATATGCTTCATAAATAAACAGTCTAGCCAATTAATTCTAGGAAGAGAGGGACAGATTTTGTGTTTTCAGGTATAAGTGAGTCATCTGTTGGTCAAATCATAGAGTGGCAAGAGGGTGAGTTTTTGCTCACTCACATGCCAATTTTCAGAAGCCCTTGAAAGTCCAAACCAGGTAGGTGTTATAAACTCAGAGATGCACCACTCATTCATTTTTCCTACCAACAAACCCCCTCCACAAAACAAAATACCCTCAATGATGGTAAAAAGTTCAAACCTGATAGTCAGGCACGAGATGTTTAAGGTGGCACAAACAACAATCAACAAACTCAACATGCAGGAAAGTTTTCAGCAATTTAACATGCTTTACAAATCATCTTAATGCCAACTTTTAACCTATAACAATATTTTCTATTAGAAATTCCATTAGCATTTTTAGTGCATAAAGACAAATGCCAAATAGAAGGAGCTGGAGTTGTCATATGACATCACATAAGATCTAAACTCTAGTTTTAAGACAAAAATATTTGACTGGACTTCGGTAGGGATTAATTACGGCATTCAAAGACAATTAGAAACAGGATAGGCATAAATGATATATAAAGAAGTTGCCAACAGATTTTGGGTTCTGTGCTTCTTCACTTTGGCTTCTTTTGGCAGCTTCTACACCAGTCTTGTAGGAAAAAAAAAAAAAAAAGACAGCATAGGGAATACACAAGGAGTCGTTTCATTTTTCAGCCCATTATGTTAATTACCAAAGGAAGCCTAATTTGTCATATTACCCTCAGGGAATATATAATCTGTTTAAAAGTGTTCACTAAAACAAATAAAAGGGCTGATTTGAAATAATGCCATTCTGATACACTACATATTTGAGTTTCCTTACATTATCATTTTCGTTACCGCTCCGCTTATTTGAAACCGCGTTCAATAAACCTAAGTGGATATTTTCATTCACACGAAACCTTGCGTTTACCATGGCAGCGTGAGAATACGTTTGTGTCATTTCTGCAGAAATGAGGGAGGTATGGAGAGCGTCTTTGCTTGGATGGCATCATAGTTGGACGGCACTCCGTCAATAGACTCCCTCCCCTTGCCATCGATTTGCTCTGTAATTCATATGGGTAGACTGCCTCTACTCGTAAGCGTCTGACCCTACCTCCCGTCAAACTAAGTCGCTCTTTCGTCTCCCACTTAGCTGTGACAGCCAGTCTCCAATGTGCTCAGTCAGTGGTTATCGAGAGCGGTCGTTATTGCACCTGCTTCGGTAGTGGTCGTTGGGTAGCATCCATCCGGTACGCGCGAGAAGACCCTGTGAGAGACTAAACTTTAAAGATCCGAAGAGATCATTTAACGTCATGGACGTAAGGCTGCATCTGAAGCAAATTGCTTTTCTGTGTTTTATCAGCCTGCTTCTGACGCCTTGTGGATTAGCCTGTGGTCCCGGTAGAGGTTATGGAAAACGAAGACACCCAAAGAAATTAACCCCGTTGGCTTACAAGCAATTCATTCCCAACGTTGCCGAGAAAACGCTCGGGGCCAGCGGCAAATACGAAGGCAAAATCACAAGGAATTCAGAGAGATTTAAAGAGCTGATTCCGAATTATAATCCCGATATCATCTTTAAAGACGAGGAAAACACAAACGCTGACAGACTGATGACCAAGGTATGGACCCATGCGTGCGTAATTGCCCAGACTTACACTCTTTTAAATAATGGATGTCTATGTTTGCTGTAAAAGGTTTTTGAGTTTCCTGTGGTTTTTGGGAGATTAAAAAACATATTGGTACTTTAAATCAATGCATTGTTTTTTTGGGTTCTTTAACAAGCCAGTACAGAACATTAAAAAATAGAATAGAAAGTCATTGATGTAACTCCAATGTAGAATCGTGCGACGGGACATTTAAACAGGTTTCCATGTACTTTGGAGACACTGACAGCGCGCGGTAAACTGTTGTAAATCCGGCACTGCAGTGCATGTATCTTTTTTTTTTTTTTTTTAAATCCGACAGCTGAGCTATAGTGATGTTCTTGATATGAACATTTGCATGTTTTACATGGAACGTGTGAGCTATATTTCTGTATTTTGACTGTTTAGTATGCATAATATTCCGTTTAATTTAAATCAAAATGACCATTCAGCGCTCGTTCGGATTTTATTGCTTTGCCATTAGTGCAAAATTGGCACCGTTGGATAATTTAGCGTCAGTGCTTGAAAGCATGTGCTGAGCATAAGTTTTGTCTTTTCTCCAAACAGACCTTTGACAGTTAATAACATAATTAAATACACGAAACACCCCGCCTCCACACATCTTAAGCATTGCGTAATATTTTTTCTTTCCTTCTGTGCTCTATTCAATTAACGCGTTTCCTCAAGATCACATCTGCGTTTCTTTATATGAACCGATCTCATGACCTGCTTTTATTGTGTACCAAATGGAAAATGTGGGTCACAAGTGATCTTTGCCACTGATTTTGCGCGTCTAGTACTGGATATTACCGGCTCCCGTGGTGAGCGCGCTAATTCCAGTCGGCTGCTCGCCTGCTTTCTCTGATGACAATGCTTTAAGAAAATTATTTGAAGCCAAATTACAGAGCACGTTTGCCATTTACAATGTCCAGCAACAAATTAAACAACTTGCCTTTGCACAGTAAAATAACAGCACGTTCACAGTGCCATAGAAGATACTGAGGTGTAATCAAAGCAACATCAGCGAATTAAGCGAATCATTGGTGGCAACGTCTCTGTAAAATTGACCGAGAGAAAGAACTTGAATTTTCAGCTCTATTTACTCCTCACGGTTATCGATCTGTCGGTCTGGAGTCTGCGCTCTTGACCTATGGCAACAAACGATTTCCCCAGCGCACACATCTTTTACTCACAAACCCAGACCGACAATGCGCTTAGTGATGTAGGCTATATGTATAATTGCGCAATGTTATACTGCGTTAAGGGTCAATCTAATTCTAAAATGAGGACACATAATAATTCAGGGGTTCGTTCAGCATTATGCAAGCAAATGTGTTTGACAGAGAGACAATATAAACGTCAGTTTAGCAGTCGTTTACTGACATGAAAGCAGATAAATTCAGCTTTTGCTGCAGAAATGAATTGGGAAGGAGGCCTTTTGCGCATGCTTATTTAAATACATGAACATTCGGTAAATCTTCCACACTTTAAAAGGAAGGTCTGTGTACTGAAAACCTCTCTCTTTCACTCATCCAGCGGTGTAAGGACAAGTTAAACTCGTTGGCAATATCCGTCATGAATCAGTGGCCAGGTGTGAAACTGCGCGTCACTGAAGGCTGGGATGAAGATGGTCACCATTTCGAAGAATCTTTGCACTACGAGGGACGGGCGGTGGACATAACTACCTCAGACAGGGATAAAAGCAAGTATGGGATGCTATCTAGACTTGCAGTGGAGGCAGGATTCGACTGGGTTTATTATGAATCCAAAGCCCATATACACTGCTCTGTCAAAGCAGGTGAGCGCAATCATTACGCTAACTAACACGCATTCTCTATACAGCTTGGTATCCATGTGAATTCTTTAAAAAACATATGTAAAGAATCTGTAAATATCTTGCATTGAGGAAAGACTGGCCTACTGATGATTTTCACATTGCCAAGTTGGAGAACCTCTAACCACTCTTTGTCACGCCACGCATCCTATCAAAAAATCGTATATTTCAGATGGCTTTTGTTTTGACAGTCTCTAGAGTTATTTGGGGATCTTATTTTAGGCTCCAAATGGTGCCTCATGGGTCTTTTCATTTTTACAGTAGGCTAGGCTATATGATATCAAGAGAATAATTTGTGGATATGGGAAAGGAAAACAACTATTGTTAGCGCATTAAAAATTAACCAAAAGCAGCTGAAATCTAATGACAAACCATTACAAGGGGAGTTAAATGCGACAAATTAATTATGCGCGCAAAAGGCCAATTGGCACGTTGGGATCTCTGCACCTGTGCAAACAGTTAAGGGATCAGGGAAAAGAAAAAGTCTGTAGCCTCAATTTAAATGACAATGTCTGATCAGTTTGTGTTAATTCAGGAGCCAAAATCTCCAGGCAAGCTTTTCTACATACACTAGTTTGGATCATTTCCATGTCAAAACCTAAGTTGTCTATCTTTGCTTCGATCTCAGAAAATTCAGTCGCTGCTAAATCAGGGGGATGCTTTCCTGGATCTGGCACGGTCACACTCGCAGACGGGAGGAGGAAACCCATCAAAGATCTTCAAGCGGGCGACCGGGTTTTAGCTGCGGACGAGGAGGGAAACGTCTTATTAAGCGACTTCATTATGTTCATGGACCGCGATCCGACAACGAGAAGGCAATTCGTCGTCATCGAGACGTCAGAGCCTCTTACAAAGCTCATCCTAACAGCCGCGCATCTCGTCTTCGTTGGAAACGCCTCAGCTAGTTCTGGGACAACGGCGATATTTGCCAGCAATGTGAAGCCTGGAGATACGGTTTTAGTGTCGGACGATGCAGGCAAGAACCTCAAGAGAGTAACAGTGAAGAGGATTTACACTGAGGAGCACGTGGGCTCTTACGCGCCAGTCACCGCTCACGGAACCATAATAGTGGATCAGGTGCTGGCTTCGTGTTACGCGGTTATCGAGAGCCACAAATGGGCGCACTGGGCTTTTGCACCGGTCAGGTTAAGTCACAAGCTGATGACGTGGCTTTTCCCGGCTCGTGATTCAAGCGTCACTTTTCAGGAGGACGGCATCCACTGGTACTCAAACATGCTGTTCCACATCGGCTCTTGGCTGCTGGACAGAGACTCTTTCCATCCACTCGGGATTTCACACTTAAGTTGAAACTGCAGCTACAGTACCAGACTCAAACGTATCTTTATGTCCTGTAAGAAAAGCCTTAAAGTGTTCATTGAGTAATTTATTTGTATTGGATCATCTGTCTCTGGAAACGTACTACACACCGATTCAAGCATGATGTGACCGTTTTTGCGCATTTTTTTTTTTTTTGTGAGATTATACGAAACAAGAGAAAGCATTGAATTTACAGGGCTGTACAGTGTGCAACCGACTGATCTATTTTATTGAATAAGCATAGGATGGCGCTCAAAAATTATATTTTTATACACAGATTTGTATATTAGATTTTTGACGGATCTAAAAGTATTTCCAGAATCATATTTCGTTATTTGAAATAGTGCAAAGTTAAATTTATTTAAACAGTTGCGATGTATCAACGAACTGTTCGTGTCATTATGTCAAGTGTCGTTGTTTTGACCACTGTTTCGACGTTTGTGTATCCACTACACTAACACTCTTTGTTTAAATGTACATTTCTTGACAAAAGTACTCAAAATAAATTAATGGTACGCATTGTGCAAATTATTGGATGACCTTAAAGAAGATTTAAAGGAAATATTTTGTTATTCACGTAGAATACGCAGTTTACGTATTTTGAAAGCGGTAATTCAGTAACGTCAGCGGAAGCACGTGATTTTGTTCGCTGCGGTTTACTTCTTTCACATGGGCAAAATTATAATCTAACTCGCTTGAATCGCTTGAATATCTGCTTATTTAAAGACAAAGCAAAACACGAGTTTGAAGACCCTCCCCCAAGCTCTTCATATATTGCTCGCTTAAAAGGAGCTAAGTGTGTTTTAAAAGTTTTCAAAACAGAACATCCCGTTCAGAATTTGGATTAGAAATAGCAACGAATTAGATAAAATGTGTAACTGAACACTGCAAGTCCGTGCTATGTAGCCTACTTCATAGTATACATTAGCCTATTTGTTTAATATATTTATATATTTTATAGCCTTTAATATATTTTATTATTAAATGTCTATTTATAAAGTAAAAACATGGATCCCTAATTTCAAAGCGTTATAAAGCGTGATAACCAATACTTTATGGTACACAATAACACAAATTTGCTATCACAGCAACATGCCTTTTATGTTTGATGATGCTATTAATATGTCTAGTATGCTTATGGAGCAAGCGTATCTCACACAGCTGATGTCGTGCGACATCTACTGGCTTTTTACGGCTCTGTCACTGTGTTATCCAGGTTTCTTTAGGATTCCTTATTATATGATTTTTTTCTAATATCCCACATAAACAAAAAAAGGTCATCCTTAGGTTTAAAATGCATAGAATATTTATTTATTTTTTAATTTTTAAGTATAATGTAGCTGCCTATCTTTACATGGACTCAATCACTATATAAAAGCAGCTTCTTTTCAAATAACAGACCAATAGCTAAAATAAAAACCGAACCCTGCACAACTATATTAGAGCTAATTAAAATGTTCTTTCCTGTGTAACCTTTGACATGATTGTTAGTGCATTCCCGTGGCAGTTGGCCTAACAGATGTTAGGGGAGCACAGAATATAAAAATCAATAATTTTGTAGTCTCCTGGTAGTCAAATCAAGCTCTACAAGCTCATCATGAGCCAAAGTATTCCTGAAAAACCTGGGCAGTCTTGGAAGAAATATATTCAATGGAGAAAATAGCTTACTGAAGAAAGAAATCCCAGTCTTGTACTGATGTAGATGATTCAAAGGCCATTCAACTCATTCCACAAGAACTTATGAAGAGATGTAGAAAGGCTCATTCAGGTAAAGCTCTAAAATAATTGAAAGCAATGAAGCTCAGCTTTGGCACAAGTTCAAGCAGTGACTAGCTCCATAACACTGCCCACCTGAGTCAGTTAATCCATCAGACTTCAATCAGACACCAGGCACAAAACCTGTGATGAATGACGCAGACAAGCCTGGAGATACACTGGTAAACTGATCTTTTTCCCTTCAACATTTTACTCAAACACAACATCAGTGGTGGTGGTGGGGAGGGGGACTCAAATTGCTTAATGAGAAAAGTAAGTAACATTTAAAGAGTGTTGCGACAAGGATTGAAATTCCACTCACATTCTGCTTTTGAGGAGGGAGCGGTGTTGACTCTGTGTGGTTGAGACTTGCTGGAAGACACAAAAGGAGCTGCGTGGAGACAGAGGGATGACCTTGGGCCCGGCCCAGGTACAAAAGCACTGCTAAAGGAACATTCCAGGGGACCAGGAAAACAAACTAGCCCCTAATCCTCTCTCTATCCCACAGTCTGCTGGATTAGAGCAGGGCCACTCTCTGCAAATGTTGACATTCCCTAACACAAGACGTGAGCGTCTTGGAAAATATTTCAGAATGAAACGTCTGTTGCAAGCACAATGGGCGAGGCGGACTTGTTGTATCTAGGAAGCAGTGAACCACATACTCTTTCAGTGGTCTGTGTGATTTTTAGATGCAAGGTTTTTTTTTTTATTGGGGGGGGGGGGTCTCCATCAGTGTTTGAAACAGTTCTTTGAATTTCTTAAATGTTAAATTCTGTTAAAAAAAAAAAAAAAACACTCACAAAGCACATAAAACCATACAAATCCAAACTAAATATTAAAATGCATAATAACAGCCTTTAGTTAAACATTTGAAACTTTTTGCAATAAAAAACAAAAAAACAAAACCAGTCCAATTTATTAATTAACTAAAAAAGATCAAGCAAATTGGCCACTAGATGGTGCTGTATATCTGCATGAGTAAAACATGTTGCCTATGCAGACTTTTGTCAGACAGATGAGAGAAACATTTCATGTTTAAATTCACTTGGTGAGCGATTGCGTCAAAATTAGTGCTTTTATTGGGGGAGTATGGAAAACATTACTGCTTAAAAGGGTAGTTCAGCCAAAAGTGAAAAGTCTGTCATCATTTTATCACCCAAGTTGTTCTAGAATGTTTTTTTTTTTTTTATCATCACAAACACACACACACCATTTTTTGAAGAATATGGGTAACTATATCTATATTAATTAGATTATATAACCACAGTTTTTTCAACTATAAAAAAAGTCAATGGGGACCAACAAATGTTTGGTTACACACACTCTTCAAAATATCTTCTTTTGTGTTCTGCAAAGAAATTCATGCAGGTTTGGAACAACTTGAGGATAAGTGAAAAATTAAAGTATTTTCAATTTTGAGTGCACTACAGCTGTGATGCCACCTTGGGCTTTATAGGTCATTTTATCTTTACATTTCACAGAGACAAACCTTAACTAAAAGTGAAAAACATTTATAGGGAAAAATTAATTAGTGGAGTGGTTATAATAAAGCATAAATATATCAAAGGGTTTCTTGCTAAATAACAGGAACAGCCACGTAGGAACATGTAAGCAGTGTAGGTATTTAATGGAAACCAAGGAGCAAAATGCCAAACCACTGTCTTCAACAATCACAAAAAAGGCGAATATTGCATCATAACAAAAACGTTGCCAAACCTGTGAGAACACTGAAAATTTTCTACTCAGTATGTTGTTGGATAAGGCTTCAGTGGTTCAGTCTCACTATGAAGGTGACATGGGTTTGAGCAGTAACAGACTCTGTTCTTAGGCCGGAACTGAAGGGTCTGTAACAGCCGAGACAAAAAGTAAAGAGAGCTTAAGCATCATGGTATATGGTACCCAATAACACATAAAAAAATATGAATGAAACAGAAACATGCTGGGAAACTATGGCGTCTACTTACATGAAAGCGCAGTGTTGGTTTCCCCTGACAGCCACCTGTGTCAAAAGAAGGTTATAAAGGTCAGATCAAAGGTATGACCCCTAAGGGACACTCATTAAAACGTAATGATGTCGGGCTGGTGCCCATTATCACGTTCCAGTAGCATTCTCGGTCCATTTTTATAGGGTGACAGAGGGCCTGCTGCCTGTCAGGGTCAGCGGTGTTTTTGTAATGCTTGTGACATCATAAAACCGCCAGCTCATTAGAGGCCACTGAGAAGCAATGTTGCATGTAATAACCGCTCGCTTAAACATTCCGGGTATCTGTTTGGTCACTGCAGGCCACTGTGGGTGGTATAGATCCTAACGTTCAGCAAATACTTGGAAAAGACTTTTGTGCAGATCCCATCCTGTCACCACAGAAGTCCACACTGATCTACAGTCGAGTCAATCAACGAATGCTAAAAACAGAGCCTACTCCAAAACCTAAAGCAAAGGAGAGTTAATGCAAAACTAGTGTACCATTCAAAAGTTTAGGGTTATTATTATTATTATTATTATTATTATCATTTTAGAAATTAATATTTGTATTTTTTTATTCTACATTAAACTGATTAAAAGTGACAGTAAATAAATGTAACAAAATATTTATATTTCAAATGAATGCTAATGCTATTAATGCAAAATATGAATTTATATTAAAGAAACCTGAAAAAAACATTTGCACCAAAAATATTAAGCAGCACAACTGACAACATTAATAATATAAAGAAGAAAGATTACTTAAGCACTTTATCAGACCTAAAAAAAAATTCTAAAAAGCTAAAAAGTAGAGTATATTTTGCTATCATTTTGGTAAAAATAAATAAAAAGTATTATGAATGTT
>JAUMHP010000041.1:10420991-10464854 GCA_032361065.1 Enteromius trimaculatus | reverse complement strand
ATTGCAGAAAATAGTTGAGTCTCAGGGTAAGAAAATGTTTTTTTTTAAAAATAGTCAAACAGCCCCTACATCAGCACATGTTGTTCAGGAGGGTTTAAGAAAAATTGTCCTCACTCATTCAAAAACAATCTCCAGCATGTTCAGTTGTCAGACAGGACTGGAACTACAAATGAGACTGGTTTCAATGATCAGATGAAACTAAAAAATACACAAAAAATAGCAGCAAACACTCAAGATGGGTTTGGTGAACACATGGATAAAAAGTACTCCATGTGTACAACACAGTATACTGCTGTGTTTTTGATGTTGTGGGCCTATATTTCTGCTGGAAGACCTGGACATCTTGTTTAGACACATGGCATCATGGATTCTATCAAATACCAACAGATAACAAATCTGATAACAAAAAAACTGACTGGCTCTGCTAGAAATCTTATAATGGCCCATGCTTGGGTCTTCCATTGGGACAATAATCTAAAACAAACGTCAAAATAAACACAAGAATTAGTCCCTGAGCACAAAATGAAGCTTTTGCCATGGCTGTCCCGGTCCTCTGACCTGAACCCTGCAGAAATGAGCGAGGTGAACTAAAGAGGAGAAGCACCATCATGGAGCTGGTATTCTGAAGGATCTGGAGAGATTCTGCATGAAGGAGTTTCTCTTATCAGGTGTTTTCCAAACTCTTCAGGCATTACAGGAGAAAACTCAGAGCTGTTATCTTAGGAAAAGGACCTAACAATAATTGTGGCCAAAATGTATTGCAGAAAAACATGCATTTCATCATGAGTTGTTCTCTCCATTTTCAATTGTTTTACTTTAATGGTAGGTTAGAATTGAATGAAAGATCAAAAGGATAAACAATGCAGATTTATTTTCACAGCCACCTTTGCTAAGATTTACCAAGGGTGCCAATATTAATGGAGGGCACAATACAACAAACAACTCCTATTTTAAAGAAATTCTGTTCTTTTGAACTTTTTATTCATGAAAGAATCCTGAAGATAATATATCAGTTGGCACAAAAACATTAAGCAGTACAACTGCTTTTTACCCCTAAAAAAAAAAAAAAAGAGCATTTTCTTGAACAGCAAGTAAGCAACCGTTATAAAACTCAGCATCACCATTAGCATTACAAACTTCTTTTTTAATGTAACTAAAACACTAATATGTTATTAAACTACTATGAATTCACAGAACAAACTCTACTTGTATTCCTCACAGACTCAATTTTATTTCTGTCAATGATACATGGCGCCTGTCCTGATTAATTTTCAAACATAGCAATCAATCTGAACCTACAGTTTTACCAAATTACATAAATAATGTAGAGATGGAAGAGCAGTGGCCATACTTTTGATGAAATCTCCACAACTATTTCAGAAGATACTTCAAACAATGAGAAATTGAAGATGTTTCCAAGGAGACAAACACCAAAAGCAGAACAATGCAGTGCCAATCTTATGAAACTGCCTGCTTGTTTTATTTCAAACGTCTGTACCGGGACAGCGTGTCATTAACCGCACTAACTTTCACAAAGGGGTTAAGCTGTTTCACAGTAAATTGCACTGATCGTATCAGCTTTCCAGGGTGAGTAGACGGGCCTGACAGTGAGTGGTGGAGCTGGGAGGGGAGCGGGGATTTGACCTACCTGAATGGGTCTTACTGACATCAGCAGGTTTTTCAGATGGACCCCAGCGGTTGATGAAGAAAGCCCTTCAACTGACACCAGGTCTGCAGCCTTACCCATTCTCTCCCCCCTCTTCCTGCTCTACTGCTCGTCTGTTTGCCTGGCACCAAGTGGGCACTGCCCATCTGGCCCTCTTAGACTATACCTCGCCCCTGAACAACAACCTGCAGTGAGTGCCAGGCGCACGCAGAGACAACCAATTTAGTTTGCCCTTCTGGCGTCTGCTGATGTTTCAATATGGACGAAATGCCGCAATGTTTTCTGACACTATTGACTAATAAAAAAAAGAATAGACCTTTGTGAGTGTAGATAGCATTTTTTTTTAACTAATGGAAGCAAGGCTGTAAGGGATGGAAATATAGTCAGGGTCAATGGCTCTTACAGATCTTAAGATCTTTGAACACTAAGTCCAAAATTCTCGTCTGACATTTTCCCACTTTAAAAAATAAATACGATACGTTGTGTCAATCATGTTTGCATACTGACTCCAAAATGTTTGCCCGTCATAAAACAAATTCGGACCAGGTCAGATTTTCTGCATCTGTAGCAAGCATTTTGATAGGACAGAAAGATGAATATGGAGAGAAAAAAGTTAAATAAAAAAACATGCACAAAAAAATATAGTTGAGAGAGATAGCTTATTTAAAGAGACAGGGATATGGACAATAATTTTAAGGATTAAAGAATATAGTGGGGTTTCTGCCCAAATTCACAACATGATAATGACAGAGACACAATTACCTCATCCTGGGGCTGGTTTGGGACAGTTCCCTCTCCCTGTCTGGGACAGTTTAACTTGAGACTGTGTTGCAGAAATGAAGGTGGTGATGAATCAGGGATTCTGAAGGTGACAGTTCTGGGCTTCGTTTTAGTCACTGTGATAATCTCTTCACTCATCTGTGGTGTGAGATCATAACTCACACTCTGTAGCAGAAAAACAACAAAAACAGAAATGTTAAAAAGCAAAGTAACAGTTATAACTTAAGTCTTGATTCACTTACGGGAAAGAAAAAAAAACACTATGGAAGTGAATGGCTACCAGCAAATGTTTGGTTCAAAATATCTTCTTTTGTGTTCAGGTTTGGAGTGAAACAAGGGTGAGTAAATGTCAAAATGTTCATTTTTTTTTAGCAAACTATCCCTTCAATATAAATCTTTTTCCCTTTTATTAAGTTATTTTCCATCCCAAAGGGGGCAGGTCTAAGGTCTAAGGATGGACTAAAGCTCTCGGTGTATTTTTAGTCCACTTTCCATGTGTCTTCCTGACCTTCCCATGCAGCATCCACCTTCCTGTTGCCCTGCAGAGACTGTCCCACCTCCCACCTCAGAGCTTAATGAGCATAAACAAATCAGGAGTCCCAGTGACTTGCTCTGCTTCAAGTTCCGCACCTCTCTCAGCTGGCTGGGGCTCAATGTCACACCTGACCAATACACTGCTGTGAAAGCAGTGGGCATCCCCAGGCCTACAGTCAAAACAACTGGCCTACAGTGATGTACAACAATGGCACTCCCACAGACTATGTTATGATGTTAGACAACATCACAACATTTCCTGCAGGAGAACAGACCTGAACATAATTGATTCTTCCCACATGGCCTATGGGACAGTCTGTGTTTTGCATGTATTGGGATTAGAGCTGTAAACAAAGCAACTATTTATTATTTAACACAAAACAATGCAAGATTAAATGTGAAGTTACACATTTAAGTTTTTGTTAGACCACAGTCAGCTACTACCACTGCCAAACAACACCTACTGAGAGCAGCGGATGCAGAACGTGCCAAGAGCTGTTTACAACATACACACTTAAAAACAGACAGGTGCAACAGTAAGGTCTCGAGAGCTGAAATATTTTTTAACCATTAACGCCAACTTACAGTAACTTCCAGTATAATATAATGTTTTGTAAGTTGATTATTGGTAGTACTTCACTACTTTGGCATCTCATGCAAATAATTTTATTGTAAAATGTTACCTATTAGTCCATTACCATTCAATAGTCAGCAACATTATTTGTGTTTTTGAAAGACTATTACTGTTGAAAAGCAGTGATGTTGTGAATTTTAATATATTTTAATAAGTAAATTATTTCTGTGATGGCAAAGCTTAATTTTCAGCATCATTACTCCAGTCTTTCATGTTACATGATCGTTCATCATTCTAATTTGCTGATTTGGTGCTGAAAAAACATTTCTTATTATTACCGACATTAAACAGTTTTGCTGCTTAAAGGAGTAGTTACCCCATGTTTTACTCACCCCGAAGCCATTCTAGGTGTATATGACTTTCTTTTTTCAGACGAACACAGTCAGTGTTCCTTTAAAAAATGTATCATGTCTCTTCCAAGCTTGGTAATGCTTGGGTGAATAGTGCCCATTATTTTAAAGCTCCTTAAATTGGATATATCTGGATACATCTTTACATCAGCCAAGAAGCCGTAACTCGGAGCTCTAGCCAGCAGGTGAAAAAACAAAGTCATACACGCCTAGGATGGCTTCAGGGTGAATAAAATATGGGGTAATTATCATTATTATACATTTTTAGCATTTACTTAAATCAGTAACCTTTTGCTGCTGACTCTACTGAAACTTTACAACAGTAGTTTATGAGTTAGACCAAATAGAATGCAAAATATATGTTAGCTCCACCAATGGCATAAAACTGCAACTATAAATATAAACGTATATTATATTATGCATATAAACCAAAACAAAACCTTGTTGCTATAATGTTTGTACCCAGTGTGAATCCATACCTTCTATTCGAAATCTTCACTTTACATTCCTGTAGGCTGCTTTGCATGGGATGAATTAACCGATGAAACAACTTTTGCACCAAGTCAAGGCATTTAGTAGTCATCCACACATGAAGCTCCATTGTATGGCGGTTTAAACCCAATTTGCTTTACTGCTCTGGATACACCTGTTTCTACACATTAAGTGTGAATGCGTCTTTAGACCATATTATGCTATAAACATGTCCCAAGGACATCCCAAATCAAAGCAGCACGATCTGATGCAGTGAAACAGTTCTATCTGTATTCCGCTGCTCTCAGCACAGTGCAAAGTGATTAATCCCCCCTCCATTGAAATCACAGCCCTCCATTACACCAATCACACACTAAGCAGTATTATCCTGGGGTGACAACACTTGACAAATTCCCCGCTCACCCTCACTCCTGCATTGTGTTCCCTGTTGGCACGCCTGCTATTATTCCTGATGAAAAATTAATTTCCCTTATCTGTGGCTAAGCTCTTCAATCCAAATCCGCCATACTAGCAACTCTCTATTTACAGGTATTAGGAGAACGTGCCCACACACACACACACACTATGCTCGCCTGCAAACACACACCAAAGATTAATTGCACGTCTTCAGGGGGTGACATCCAATTCTGAACACCTGAAAGATACTTGATACTTGAGAGAGGGAGAGAGATAACATTGTCAGCGTGGATGAGACTGACAGCGGAACAATGTCCCTGGGTAGCATCTTGCTGATCTGTCTTTCAGCAGGCCCGCACCACTCTGTCAAATGCAACCTCATCGATTTGGCTGTCTGCAGACATTTCTCCGCAAAGACACCCCCCCACCACAACCTCTATTAAGACTGACACCCTGTTATCTTCATCGGCCCGCAAAGCTCATGTGCCTCTCATCTCAGGACGGTTACCGAGAGGAAAAAAAAGGAGAAAGGGCGGCTAAGCAGGAAAGACAGAGATGAAAGAAGAATGTTGTGTGATGTTGCATGGGGAATATGAGATTATATATGGGGGTGAATTATGGGCTTGTTTTGGGACTAGAAATAGAAAGAAAAATCATTGACCTTGATATCTTAAATGCAATGCTACATGTACTGTACATTTAATCTATGTTGTGCAAACAGCACCATTAGCAATATGTTGTAGGTATAAAAATATGCCAGAGGTCATTATGAACAACACAATGAACTATGAAAAAAATAGTGATTCATCTATTGTTTGTCTATCCAATGGAAGAGGATATGATATATGAAATTTTATGATATATTATATTTATTAATTCAGTTTGAAATATCTTATTAAATCGATGTAAATTGCTGCATTTTAAAGTATTGTTTGACAAATTATACATTTTAATAAGTAATTTTAAAAAACAGTAATTTATGATTGCATTATAGAAAACCTTGACACATAGAAAATATTATTAAATAAATAATAATTATATTAATAATTCTGAATACTTTATACATTTTATAAGAATAGTAATACTAGTATCCATAATAATAGTATCAATTTGCATTGGGAATACTTGAATAATAATAATAATAATAATAATAACAATAACATTATATTATTATTATTATTATAAGAATATTTATAATGCATATTTTATAGTTTAATACTTAGTTGGTAAAAACCTTACAATAAAGGTGTCATTCGCTAAGATTAGTTAATGTATTAACTAATGTGAACTAACAATACATAACATTATTACAGTATTAATCTTTGATAATGTTAGTTAATAAAAATACATTGTTGTCATTTATTGTTTGTTCATGTTAGTTCACAGTGCATTAACTAATGTAAACCCAACTTGTGATTTTAATAATGCATTAACTAATTGGAACCTTATTAGTGTAAAGTGTTACCAGTTTTGTAAAACATCTGTAAATCTCAAACCAAGTCACACCTATTTGTGTGTGTTTTTTTTAGTAGAGATTTTTACTAATTAATCGACTAATTCATTCTCAAATAATAATCATAGCTGTTATTCATGGGTACTTACAGCTGGGCTGAGGTGTTTGACCACTCTAATTTTGTTAGGGACAGGTCCAGGTGTCAGCTCACGCTTTCTCTTGCGTCCTCGCCAGACTTCATCAATACCGCACTGCTGGTTCATCTGATCTGGGGCTTGCTCCATTTCCTCTAACACCACCCTGTCTGTGCCCCTCTGATGAGGATGATTACGCTGCAGCTCTGCAGCGCGGCCTGATGGATTCCCTCGTGTCGGTGGAGCTTGTTGCCATGGTGGCTGAAGTGGGGGCATTACAAACTGGTCGTGGTGCTGCTGTGAAGGCAAGGGCTGGATTTTGGGATGGTGCTCCAGGACGAGACAGTGAGGGGGATTATGGAAGGGCTGCTGGTGCATAACCTTCCGAGGGCAAGAACCCAAGACACACGGCTGTTTCTGTTGATTTTGGTTGTTGTTCCAGTGTCCGGAGCAACTATCAGTTTGGAAGTGCTCCTGCCGCAGATGCTTCTTGTTTGCGGCCCGCCTAGATCTCATCCTTTCCTTCTGTTTGATAACCTGCTCTCTCAGTCGCATCTGCTCCTGCAGCTTCCACATGTAGAATGTCTCCTCCTCCTCACACTGAGGACAACAAACAATTAAATGGTATAAATCACAGCAAGCTTGGATATTTATTAGTGCATAATTTGTTTCATAACAAGCACTTCATTAAAAAGAAAATCACTATAAGTTCTTGTGTTCTATTACTGCTTAAGGGGCAGACGTTCTGCTAAACATAATTAAAGATTTTTTTTTTAATACAAAAAACCCTGCTGATATCGGCAAATGTCTGCTGTCTGAACATGCCTGAAGGAGGAGAATGCAGATAGAAGCTGGACTGATTGATTTTCAAAGCTAGGCTTTGAAACAGCCCTGACAGTGGCTATTGATTTCCTTCTGACTGCATTGTTAGAGGTAATAATTGGTGTAATGAACAGCTTTCACACAGCATGCCTGACCTTGAGCATGGGGTGAAAGGCTCTATTACCACACACTTTCATATCAAAGTCAGAAAGAGAGCCGCTACAAAGCCTTCAAATGTATCGACCCAAAAACTGTGAAATGATGCTAAGCAGTACAACGCAGCTAACATAAAGGTTTTTAATTTAATAAAGTTGTGACTGTCAGAAGCATCACACTGACCTCTTTGTTATTTGTCATGTTTAGCGGCTTTGCGGGAAGTTTCTGAGTAGCTGGGGGAGATTGGGGCTGCACCTTGACCTTCTGACCCACATTTCTTCCCACCATCCCTGGCGCTGGTGGAGTTTTGGCAGATATCTTAGACTTGGCACTTGCTGGCTGCCTTGCAGCATTGGGCATCCCCCTGGCAACAGCCATTGGCTTGGCACTCTGCACCATCCTGGCAACAGCTCTTACCAGCACAGCAGGTTTCTGAGTGGGATGGAGGCTGTTATTAGAAATGGATACGTGCTGCAGTTGGTAATAAGAGATCAGCCATGCTAAGAGGCTACTGGTGCTTGCTGGATTAGAGGAAGTTATATGTGGTGATACACTAAGTGGAGAAATGGAAACAGGAAATTTACCAAAAAATGTTTAAATTCCACTATTCCACCAATTTCAGGTTAAGATGTGTAAAAAGTGGCAGTAAAGTCATATTGACAGATTTCCATTTCAAATAAATTATGCTCTTTTAAACTTTCTATTTATTAAAAATATCCTGAAAAAAGACACCAAGTAGTTCAACTGTTTTCTGCATCAGTAATAATAAGAAACATATCTTATACACCAGTTCAGCGTATAAGAACGATACATGATCACGTGACTGGAGTAATGGCTGCTAAAAATGTAGGTTTGGCATCACACAAATAAATTAATTTACAAATAAAAACAGTTTTTTTAATTGTAATAATATATCTCAATATTACAATTTCTAAGTTTTTTTTATTTTTTATTTGTGATCGTAGAAAAGTTCCTTCAAAAAGAAATTAAAAATAAAAATCTTACTCACCCCAAACTTTAGTGTAAATTGTACAAAAAATCTAAAATAGTAAAAATTTTCTAAATCGCAATTTACCAACCATTATATGTCAGACAGCTTAAAAAAAAAACTCAATACGTCTAAATAAAAACATTAAAAGGTTTGCAGCTTAACCAATGAAATGCCCTTCCGCTGTGAAGGCAGATTGACACTGTGATTTGCTCTGTGTTTGGTGATGTGGGCAATCAGGAGGGGGCCTGTAAAGAGTTGGCAGCCAGTGATTTTCTTTGATTGACAGGCAAAGGAAGTGTCTAAGTCAAAGGGCACTGTGCTTAATAAATAAAGCAATTCGTGCTAGGAAAAACAAAATATCATATAAACAAGGTCACCTCCACAACTCAATTGTGCATAAATGTATAAATATAAATAAAAGGGATAATAGATAATACTCAGATTATATTAGAAGTAAAAGCAAAATCTAATGACCTTGATGGTAAAATAAATCAGCTCAGCCTACTGAAATCCAAACTGGTTATTGCCCAAAACTGCCTTTAAACACTAGAGGGCAGCGTAGCCTGTGGGTCCATCTGTCCACAAGAACAAATGGGCCTACAATAATTCATCCGATTACTGCAATGAAGTGCATTGATGTATTTAGAGTTGACATTAAACGTATCCACATGGTATTTTGTTTCTTCGATTCCTATCAAAAAACAGATTTAAACTAATGCTGTCTATACATGCAGCAGTGCTTTAAGTAAAATCAATGTGAACCACTTAGTTAAAGGTTTAATAGCTTAACAATGGGGTAAAAAGGCACTTTTTACTTAACTTGGCAAAGTAAGCTAAACCAATAGATTAGATAAGGAATCTAAGGTAAAAGTAAAATTTCTTGAGCATCAGAAGAGGTTAACAGCCTTCATAAGGCACACATAGCCAATCAAATCACAATGGACAGGAGTAATCATTATGCTACGTCCTTGAAAATCACCTGTGCCTTTGGTCCAGAGGGAGCAGTAAAGGAGCAGCCAGACTGAGCTGATGGATGTTTCTGGAGAGGCTTTTGCCCACGGTGGGGAGTCCCAGGCTTTGACAGTTTCGTGGGCCCCTGCAAGGCTAGACTGGGCCTCCAGGGGTCACTCTCATTTCCTGGAGGCTGAATGGAGCCCATGGGAGTAGGTCCAGTGAGGAGCGGATTAGTGTCCAAGACTGAAGCAGAGTGTTGTTGATCAAACATATGCTGTCCTGGGAACACTGGCTCTTTGAAGGAGGGGTGAAACAAAGACAAAAAAAAAAGAGGGGAAGTGAACATGCGGGTGCCATATTGCCATATTTCCGCTGATCTAATGTGACATCTCTACTTCTGTTTGCACCTTGGGTGTCTGACTGTATACAGCAGGTGCTGAGGATAGAGCAAAGGTCAAAAAGGCAAATGGTCATTTCTGTGTAAATCAAAACACTGTAAATTATGTATCTAATTCACCTTGAAAATCTCTTATGCTCTCTAAGAACGCATTTATTTGATCAAAAATGTATTGTGAAATTCTACAATTTTAAACAGTTGTTTTTTATTTTAATTAATTTTGATAAATATTTATATTATTGTATTTTTATATATATTTAATATATTTCAATAATATTTGTAATTTATATCTGTGAAGGTAAAGCTGAATTTTCAGTCTTCAGTGTCATAATAGAAACATTTCTAATTATTGTCAATGATGACAGTTTATGTAAAAGCTCGTCAGAACAACACTTATTGGAAACAGAAATTTCTTATAAATGTCATTATATCACATTTTATATGTTCCTGCTAAACAAATATTAATTTTTATTAAAAAAAAAAGAAAAAAAAAAAGGAATACCAACCCCAAATTCTAACTGTAAAGTAGCATGGTAACAGATGGTTCAGTTAGAAAAAATGGGCGTATGCATCTAAACATACACCTTCTGAGACCGGATGTGTTTGCAGCATTGTTTGCTCAACCGTCTGGAGCACTGTATGCAGTTGGGATATGTGGTCTCACCAGGATGGCAGGAGGGTCCAGTGAGGGTCTCCTCTGGGGCAGGCTGTCCCCTGCAGGAGCGTGTGAGATGACGCCCAGAGGGCTGAGGAGAGAGACCCTCTCCCAACTCAGATCCACCCTAATCAAGATGAGCACCAAGGAAAAACACATACTTCATTCAAACAAACAATACATGAATGCCATAGAAATACATCACCTTCTAGAAACAAGAAAATTATCTACAAAAACAAAATCTACAGTTTTTCATTTTATTTATTTTTTTCATTTTCAAATTAACATAAAAAAAGAAAAAGAAAGAAACATTATATATATTATGTTTTTTTCCCCAAAATACAACAAATAAAATATTTGTACTACTTAAAAAAGACTTGGTTCAGTAAGACCTTAATCATTTTATTTAATATTTTTATTCAGCAAGGATGCATTAAAACTGATTAATGGTGGTGGTAAAGACTTATAAATGTCATAAAATATTTCTTTTTAAAATAATGCTGTTTATTTTTTTACTTTATATTTATAAATGAATCCACAAAAATATTAAGCAGCAAAATGCTGTTAAAAGATTTTTAAACATAAAATCAGCATGATGATTTCTAAAGGATCATGTCACACGAGGATGGCTGCTGATTCAGCTTTGCCATCACAGGAATAAATTACATTTTTATAATATATACACTAAAATAGAAAACTGTTCTTTTTTTTCATTTTTAAAATAGAAATATTATTTTACCATATTCCTTTTTATTGCATGTTTTATTAATGGTTTATAAATATAGCCTTAGTGACTATAAGAGACTTCTATAAAACCATATCAGCTCCAAGATTTTTAATATATGTTTAATATGTGGATCAAAAACATTCATCAAAGATGTTCAAACAAAAAACTAAAATGTGCTCTTGTCTTTTGGGCAACTTTGATAATTAAGTTTGATCCACTTCAAATGTTGACTACTCAAATGTTATTACTGTTAACAAAATTTTAAGGTTTTTGTTTACATGATATATGTGTGTGCGCTGTGTATATTTATTATGTGCATACGCATGTATGCATTCCAGATAAATATGTTTACATATTAAATATATTTCTAAATAATATAAATGATATATTATATCTATTAAATCATATATTCATGTAAATACAAGTACAAATTTTAAATATATATACATGCACGTTTGTGTGTATTAATATATAAATAATAAATATATACTCACACACGTAAACAAAAACTAATTTTGAACATCATGATACAATGATTGTCCGCTTATTCTCACATATTAGCAGGGATTTCAAGTGTTTGAAAGCAGAAACTTTGCTGGCACTCTGGCCATTATGATCATGCACATCTGCCATAATTGCACTGAGGCATGATAACAATCCACTAATCCTTTCAAAGAAAAGCTAACCACCCCGAATTCACCTTTATCCTCTTAAATATCCATCTCGGTTCTCAAATAAGCCCTTTTTCACTGTACTTCACGTTCCAAATGCCACCCTTACCCCTGTTAATTACCCGATGCTATCGCTCCTAATCTACATTCCAAACCAGAATTGATTACTCCTCCCCCCCCCTCTCCTCTCCTTGGCCTGTGTGTGAATGAGATTCAAGCCAAGTCGTCCTAAACAGAAAGTTAATCAGTGGCTCTATGCAACAGACTGTGGTTCAGAAATAACTGGCCATTGTGCACTTAATCAGTTCTCCACTCAAAAGGTCAGTTCCAGCCCCCCAGTAGGATTTAATTAAAAGCACTACACAAAAGCAAAAGCCGTTTGTATGAATTTGATAACCAAGAATGCTCTTTCAATGGCTAATCCTGCATTTACAGAGAGAGAGAGAGATGGAGCAAGAGAGAGAGGGAGAGATAGACGTTGCCGAAGCTCTCCAGGGTTGGAGCCAGGTGTGGATTGCACCGCATTCAATAACGGAGATGATTTAGAGGACAATGGGAGGATGTTTCATTAGAATCATGCTCTGTCTGTTGTCTTCCACTCTCAGTGTTAGGATTGCCATTGAAACTGCAGCGACAGAGGGAGAAGACGGTCACGCCACTGGGCCTCTTTCCTGGAGGAGAGATGCTGTTGTGGAATCAGAAAGTCATGAGAGGGATGTTTAAATTCAGTGCACTCTAAATTAAAAACTGCTGTAGGGCTACTGCTGAAGAAGGTCAAACGAGGGCAAAATTATTCACTTAAAATTAATTTCTCATTATTGCAGGATAGGTAACTTATTAATCACCTAAATATTATAATATGATAGAATAGTAAGTGCATCATTTTCTCAAGCGCAGCTCTATCAATCAAATGACCCGGATTATTTGTGATTCGTTTTTAACAAGATAGCAGTCTGATGTTTTCCTATTCACAAAAAGCCATTTAAGCGACTTCTGACATCACGGAATTAAAAACTTGCGGGCAATCCACTGATCCATAGCAAAGAGCCTTTATCTGCCTCACTCACTATCAGAGCCATATCAGAGTCATTCAGCCAGTGCAAACAAACAGCAGCCATTCTCTGCCGCAATTAATGGAATTAATGAGATCTTTCACTGGAGGCGATTCATCCATTTCAATTCAATGGAATACTCTATGCCGTTGTAAAATGAACTTTAAAAATGATAGACAGGATTAATATTTATACACCTTTCTTCACAGAAAATATATACACACACACACACCACAGATGGGACCCCGCATGTACGATTAGTGTGTGATTGTATGATAATGGTATGATAATCGTGATTAATCAGATGCCCACTGGCAAATGGAAGTTTCCGGGGGGCATTTTGTCACCTGCATTCTAAACGGCATCATACCAAGCCTTGGCTCGACGACACTGATGATTGGCTTAGGCTGAGCTGCTCTCTGAAGTGCTGCACTCGATTGAGATTCACATTTGAGAGCGGAAAAATACACATCACATCATGAGCATCCAGAGCACGTGAACATAACCGGCTTGGAAAACATTTTGTTAAGAACAGAGATGTGTGCTTGGTCAAACACGCAGACACCGTGGCCAGAAACGGACAATTTTCTCCTTTTCTCTGTGACCTGCCAGGGTAATCATGTCAAACGTGCGCATACAGATTTACGAAAGCATTTTAAAGGAGGCAACAACCAATTTTTGTAGAAAGTGTGAGTTGATTGATTACACAAACGCCATCAGGTTAAATGATAAAGACTCATTTCTAGACCTTGAATGTGTAATGCAGAACTAATTTAAGGGAAAGATATTTAGAAATGATATTTTGATGTATTATAATGAATATGACTTCAATTGAATAGAAATGTTAATGCTGTGGCATATGTACCGAGCCCGTGACCTCACATCCTATTGAGCATTAAGTCCCCCTCCTCCCTTGAAATGAAATAAACATGTGCCTAAAGCCCATATCAAACCTTTCCAGTTGCACAAGGACTACTATCAGTGTTTACAGATTCAACTCAAACAGTGTTTAGCCAGGGCACTCATGATTAATAGCAGTAGAAAACATATACACACAGCCGTGTCTGTGAGCACACACAAACACACACACTGAGCGAACAGCTGCTACTCCCTTGGATGCTCAAGGGATCCACAGCAGGCCAGGCATGGCTTTGTGTAGTCATCAAGGGCACTGCTATAGAAAGGATAACACCTATTTGACACTTAATTCTGTACAGAAACCTTAACTTCCTACAAAGACTAGGAAAGGAACTATTAGAAAAACTTTGTGTGCCTTCGAAATTATATTACATTTATTAGTAGTAGTAGTAGTAGTATTAACAACAAATAATATTTGTATTATATAAGTAGAACAAGTATTAAAATACTAGTAATTATCATAAAATTATTATTAATAATAATAATAATAATAATAATTATTATTATTATTATTATTATATACAATGTATTGTTTAAATTATTTATTAATATAATATACTATTCATAATAATAACAACATATCAGCATTCATTGCTTTTAATTATTATATATAACTATAAATCATATTAATGTAAACTGTATTCTGGAAATTGTATCATTAACAACAGTAATAATATACAACTATATTATATATTTTTTGTTATATTATAATATAAATTCTTAAATATTAATGTTATTATTACTATTGCCATTTAAATATTTGGAATTTTGTTTTTGAAACTTAGCATTATAAACAACATTCTTATACTTATTATTCCCAATAACAATATAACATTTTAGCATACATTGTATTTAAATGAATTAACAAACAAACAAATAAATAAATAAAATTCCTAAATATGTTAAAACGAAGCATCTAGACAAAAACCTAAACCCACAGCAATATTTATCAACACATTATTCCACTCACAGCAATAACAGCTTGATGAAATTAAAGTAAATTTGCAAAGCCCTCAGGCAGGAAGTGGCTGCAGGCCTGAGTCTGACCTTGCCGAGAGAGGGCACCTTTGGTTCTAGGAAGGTGCTGGTTGGCGTTTTTTTGGGGCTCAGAAGGAGAGAGAGAGCTAGGGTGCGACTCAGGAGGGATTGGTCTGTGGGTGGATCGTACTTGCCTGAGGGGTGCGACAAGAGCGAAAAGGCCACGCTTGATCACATCATCTAAAAGCAACATTTAATGATACTGTATACCTGTAACAATAGGGTCAGAACTATATGATGTTCTACGCTGAGAGATGACTTTATCAAATGTGATATCATTTGAATAAAGCCGAGCATTTCGACACTTTACTCTAACGACGCCAGCAGACAATAGGGCTGCCACTCGAGCTGCAGAGGGAGGAAGGAGGGGCTGTGATACCTCTCCTCCGCCTGTCTGTGTCTATTAATGCCATGATCACAGATTAGCGTGACTTCAGGATAGAAAGAGACAGGGGCTGAGGGGAACATGGGAAGAAAGACAGAAACGTGAAGAAAGGGACAGACAAAGAGAGGGCACTAACACTTAAAACTGAACAATTTCCTCCAGTTTGAGTAGCCACTAATCATTTTTAAGGTCAAATACAAATGTTTCAGAGGAGAACTGCACAAAGAGCAAAAGCTAATAAACAGAACAGATATATCTAATATTATTTTGTCATTCGTTATATTATTATATTCTATGACTTTTCATTACTTTACATTTTATAAATCAAAGAAACATAATAAAAATGAATGCTGACTTAATTTATTTAGTATACATTTTTCATGAGGGAAATTTAGAGATAAACCTTTAGCTGTGTGTTTAACATCCTTGTATGCATCCTTGTATGCAACATACAACATACATATTCTTGTAAGATGCAATAACATCAAGACGCTAATGTTAGAGCGAATGAAGACATCTGCAACTCCAGTCAGTTTCTTGCAGATGACATAATGCTAATGCGAAGCTATGCATAATTTACACTCCCTCTACCCGTTCTCAAACATGTTAAATGAGCAGTTTCAGCCAATCCTACACCAGCAAGGCTTCCTTCATCATTCATCGTGGAGTCAAGAGGAAAACTGAGAGGTTTCTCTTCATCATCAATTAAACAATCAGAGGGAAGCGTTCACAAGAATACCGCAGCGCTATCAGGATGTACAACTGCTGTCTTTTGCATTAATTAAATATGGTTTTGGGCTTTACAGTAATCGCCCAATGCAAAAGATGTTTTTTTTTTTATCACAAGAGAGATGCTAAATCCAAAGCAAAACACTAAGCTAATTTCGCATGATTGACTCAAAGTGGAAAATTGCCAAGTTGTTTTGCATAATCCAAATATCAACACCGGTAGGAGGAGCAATAACCCTTGATAATTGAAATCATTTTGAAAAGCAAACTCGCAGATCTCACATACTCGCATGACAAAATCTTCCTGAAATATATGCTACTCATACAGACACACACTCACGCAGTTCCTCATAAAGATCAACAATTACATGCAAGTGCTAAAAGTTGGCAGAATAAGCATTTTACGGTTAATAAATTCATAAATTTATGAATTTACCCACAGAGTGCTGGTCTGTTGAGGCTAGGGGTGTGTTGATTATGTTAGTATGGAGTGTCTATCAATCCCCCATACTCTTGTCTGTCTATTAACCCCAAGGTCTTTCATTCCAAAGCAGAAGATCCCTGTTTACCAAAGCAGCCCTGCTTCAATTCCCTTTGCTTCCACATTGCACTATTCTCAAACAACCACAAAGTGGAAATTCTAGAATATATCCTAAAGTGCTTTAGAATGCTCAACAGATCAGCTTGTTAATAGCTGCCGTAAAATAAACTGCTGAAGAACTGAAGACCAGCACGAAAATCGTGAGCCAGTGCCGCATTAATGGTCAGTGATGGCGGTTGTGAAATCTATACATCGAGCATCATATCGAATCCCCCATTTTAACCTGTCTACTTCTCAACAGGCTATGAATCAGCAATTATTTCCTTCACACCATGTGTCACAATCAATTTCACTGCTCTGTGTAACAGAATGGTTTCGGGTGACATCTCCAATCAGTAGGTAGGGAGCACGTCCCTTCAATGGAAATAGGGTGCTGCACAGGGTAATAACTTCTGACAAAATGCAAATTACATTTGTAACATAAACTGAAATGTCAATTGAGCTTTGCTCGGGCTGCTCCTTAGTTTTTTATACTTGGAAATTTATAATCCATGGTGGGCGCTGGTTTAAGAGTCGAACGGTGTGAGCAAAATTGTGGATTGTATATATATATATACATATAAATAGAAAAAAACGATTTACATTTATATGTACATACATAGCATCAGTAAAAAAACATAATAACTTAGCTTACTTTGCAAAATTACAGTAGCAACATGACCAAGCACTAAAAGAACTGCTGAATAGGCTCCAGAGCTGAAATTATGTCAACTTGCATATCAAAAGTGAAAAGTGTCCAGAGTGCCAATGGGAATCCCAGCCCCCACTAACCCCTTCTAGAACTAAAAAAAAAAAACTAGAAAAAGCCCTCTGTCCCTCATGTGTCTCTACTCTTGACACAAACAATGTGACTCTCTGCCACAAACAGAGGCTAATACTCTGAGCAGATGTAAACCTAACAGCAGACACCATCTATACTGCAGGCGTATGTTTGTGTTTACGGTCTAGACTAATACTCTTTCCATTAAATAGAGAGGCAGATCAAAGCTGACAGACAGATCTTACTGCAGTTGATGATATCAGCATCTATTTCATCTGAATGGTTAGAAATTGTATACTAAGTTCACATTCTGAATATGAATTGACATCTCAAATGTTGTGTTCGCAAAATAAGTATTACATTTAGTCATTTTACAATTTAGTCATTTTGCAGACGCTTACAATACAAGATAAAAAGGGAAGGAATAAAGAAAGAGAAAGACAAAGAGGTTTTTTTTTTTTTAAAGATAAAATAGGGTAAAAAAAAAGGTTAATTATTTGAATATTACTAGAACATATTGTTTTCTATTTTAATAGGGAATTATTTCCTTTGATTGCAAAGCTGAATCTTCATAAGCATTACCAGTCTTTAGTGCCACATAACCCTAAAAAAAAATAATTTGACTTATTTTAGAGAAACATTTATTATCAATATTAAAACATTTGTGCTGCTAAATATTTTTGTGGAAACCACAATACATTTTTCAGGATTCTCTCATAAATAGAATGGCAGTATTTATTTTACTTTATTAACTTTTTGTAACAATGTAAAAGTAAAGGGCCATGTTTGAAACAGAGGAGAATTATTGAATGAAGTCATTATTATTGTCTGCCTTGCACACAAAAAGTATTATCGTAGCTTCATAAAAGTACAGTTACACCAGTGATGTCACATGGACCATTTTAACGGTGTCCTTACTACTTTTCCAACCTGGTGGAACGACCTGCCCAACTCAATTTGAGCAGCTGAATCCATAGCCATCTTCAAGGAACGGCTAAAAACACATCTCTTCCATGTTTATTTGACCCTGTAACTCTAATATCTTTTCTAATTCTATTTTATTTATCCGTCTGTCTCTATCAACTGCATATTTATTCTTTAATTGGTTTTCTTTAAAATTAACACTAGATTTCTTTTTCTATTCTATCTACTTGTTTCTTAAAATAAAAATAAGCTTCTTTTTTCTATATTCTGTTTTTTTCCTAAAAAAAAAAAACCCTGATACGTGTATTGTGTAAACTGAGATTTGTTACCGTGCTTACATGTTATTGCTCTTAGTTGGTTTTGATTGCTTCTATTGTCTCCATTTGTAAGTCGCTTTGATAAAAGCATCTGCTAAATGACTAAAATCTAACGCAATATAAAATTTTGTGCCTGGAGGGTCAGAAAGCTATCAAAAATATCTTGACCAAGGGTTTGGACCAACACATGTTTTGTGTGAACTATCCCTTTAATAAATCCTTGCTTAATAAAAGCATAAACTTTTTTTAAAATAACTGTAAAAATGGTTCCGGTCCCAGATCTTGGAACAGTAGTATGCACAATAGATACTCAGCAAATAATCAACTTTAGGAACACTAGACCTATGTAAAATAAATGCACCTCCTCTTCCAAAATACCAAGACAATACAATACCTCTCTTGGCTCCTGCATGGGTAAACTGTACACCATTTTAATACCATCCTTAACATTCATCTTCGTGTTGGCCTGATGATGGTCACTGTAGTCTGCAACTTCCTGCTAAATACACATTGCACCATTTCATAAAAGGCTTTATTGATCCATCATCTAAACATCTAATCAGCTGACATTTGGATAAAGCTGTCTCTTTCTCTGATTAACATATTCAATAGCATTGAGTATTGAATTACTCAGTCTGGTTTATCCAGTGACAGCTTATTTGACCCCAGTTTGTATTGCTCTCAATCACTTATGAAAAGGCTGTGTCTCTATCTAACATTGAAAGATCAGCCTTTATTCAGCAATGTCTTAGACGTCCTTGAAATAATGATACATTGACTTCACAACACATATCACCCCATTATTAGGGATCATCTCTTTCTCTGGTGGACAGGAAAACAAGAGTGGAGCATCAGTTATGTCCTCTATATTTAAATCACAGAGATATCTTTTAAAGGGTCAATAATCTTTTCACCTACACAGGCGTTATCAGATTTGGTTTAGGCTTTGATAGAAGCCTATGCATTATCTGAGGCTGATAATTGGCGGGGAGTCTCTCCTACAACACAAAGAGTTCTTTTCCGCAGGGATGCGGGCCTCAAGGTCAGAGCTCAATTCTGCCATGGAGACAACAGGGGGGCATTACCTTCCACCAAACAAGCTGTCAGCACTAACTTTGTCAGGGCACAGACAAATAAACTGCTAGAGAGTGATAATAGATCTAATTTCACCTCCCTGTCACTCCCTCTCTCAAGGGAGCCAATTGCAAAGCACTGAAAGCTAAAAGAGTGAAAAAAAAAAAATTAAACGGCAAAACCAATGCTATCTAAAAAGATAAAGGGGTAACTCACTTGAAATTCATCTCCAGAAGGAGCATTGATTTCGATGTCTAAAACTTCACCAGGGTCCACCTCCACCTCATTTTTAGGACTTCTGGCTTGGTCTTCGGCAAGGTGTGGAGTTTCACAAACAAGGTAAGGCCTTGCAATCGCCTGCAGTTTTGGTTCAGGAATGCTTTCACTGGGACATCTGAAATGAAACACAACCTGTCATTCGCAAATCTAGCTGAATTGTGTTTAAACGCAAATATAATCATGCTCAAAACAGCCACAAACAACTGATATCTAGCCAGTAGTATAAAGAACATCAGTATTCTCCAAGCAGAGCTACGGAATTCTTGTTTGGAAATTTGCCAGACGGAAAAAGAGCAAGATAAGGGCATTTTGAAACAACATTCCCATTATGTGCAATGTGCTTTGGCTGTGTTTGCGCTAAGCAGAGCTTGCTTGAAACAAAGGCCCCTGGGGGGCATCAAAAATCAACCTTTATCTAACAGTTCACCTATAGACCAGGCTGCTACAGAAAGAGGAAAAGTTCACCCTACCTCATAGTTTCGTTCTCATCATCACTACACAAAAGGTCATCGTTCAGCTCTTCATCCGATGTGTCCAATAGATCCTGAGAAACAGACCCTCAATATAAGCTCTTTTCAACCAACACTTTAATGAGTCATTCATTGGAGAATTGATCTTTGCTGATATAGACCTTCAACACAGATTCATTTGAACAAGAACCAATCCACCTTCTACACTAATGTATATTTTATTATATTGGTTTACCAGTCAATATTGTGGTAATTTTGTACATCTATAAATATTAAATAAGACTTTTTTTGTCAGACTGCAGTTGCCTGATACAAATAATCCAAAATTAATGCTTATAGGTATTTTTAAATAAATCAAGCATACATCTGTTGAACGGTATGCTCAGCTCTTAAATAATCTAAATGATATTTGTAAAGCCTAGCAAAAAGATGAACATGAAGAGATTCAGCTCCAAAAAATGTACTAATATTGATGTACTGGTAAACCAAGCTTGGACCATTCATCTTGTCTTCTCAGTTAATAAAGCAAACTGAAGCCTCTCATGAAAAATCTGGTCAATCCTCAAAAGACCTCAAACCTGCCACAGTTAAAGCTATTTCTAGTAGTAAGGTCCTTTACCTGCAGAGCACCTTGTATTTGTGCCTTAGGAACACATTTAGCAGATAATATACCATTTACTGCAAAAAAAAAATAGGACAGCTGGCCCTGTGAAGAAACCACCTGTCACAATCCTGAGGCAGAATGTGACACCATCACCTGAGACCTGGCATCTTAACAGATATTTACTGCTGTTTATCAGCATATCATACTGTGCACTGAGAATGCAATCACTCCACATGATCTTCAAGACAAGATTCAGAGATCTAGGAGCAGGACAGCAGATGAAAATCTATTCACGTTTATATATGCAGTGTTCAGGATACAGCCTACTCACTTGTCTGGATGTAATCCAGTCCTCCACAAGAACGTCTTCTTCTGAATCACTTCATAAAGAAAAGGACATAAAGCATTGAGTGCCCAAGACCACCTACTCATCCAGAAACATACTGATTTTCATATTCACAGAATGGAAGAACTTTAAAAAGCACAATTAAACAACAATTAAAGTTATATAGAGATTAAATATGCACATGCTTAACCAAATTGACATTTATTTAGCCTCCAAAAAGGCCATTTAACTTTATTTTGGCTAGTACTTTGTACCTCATATAATCATGCAAAACATTAGAAGGAAATACAGGATTATTCTTTATTTATAGTTTTTACATTATTTTATTATTTACAATAAATAACATACAGAGAAGACCTGTTTAAGCCAAAATACGTTCAAAGCAACATTACCTGTTCATATCTTGACTTCGATACCTTCCTCTGAAATACCTCTCCCTGCCAGGCTTGACATAAACCTCATTGCTCTCTGTGAAGAGAATAAGTCACGTTTTGTTTGTTTCTATATTATATTGCGTGGTAAAATGAAAGTGATTGCAGCATTTAGTGCACACCAAGAGTTGCTGTAATTATTAGTTCACTAAATTAAATATACCTAAGAAAGTGCAGTGCTGCAATGCTAATAACAACTTTCTACACACATTATTATATTTAAAAAAGAAATAAACCACTACTGCTTACGAAACCGCCACTATTTTGGCAGCAGTAAAACGCTAATGTTACGTGCCTCACATGATCCACGACAGATTTTTCGCTGCGCATGCGCAATACACTATGTAAATTGCTTTTTATCGACGCAATGCTGTCTTATGCAAATCTGTCTTTTAGTTCCAGTTAATGTTGTAAATGTTACACTTCACATTCCATTAGCGCCAATTAATCAGGGTCAAGTAAAACCACTCATGAAGAAATTTTCATTTAGTAAGTTTGCAATATGCTGAATAAAGAGCTACGCAAACAAAATAACGCAGAAATCAACTCAACTTTAAGGAAGTGCAACGTTCAGCACTCACGTGACTTGGAAGCAACGTAAACCTGATATCTAACCGTTAGATACGACAAAAGCCTTGCACGGTAGTATGTAGTGTAGAACAATTTGCCCACCTTGAATATTTTCCATTATAGATACACATGAAACACAGCCTATCATAACTTGGTGTATACACTATAGTTTCAAATGTCAAAAGTTACGAATTATGCTAGGGATTGTGGGTAATAAAGAATAAAACCTAAACAACTTTTGAAAGTATACTTGCATATCTTTCACTTTAAATGCATAACGTACACATTTAAAAATAGATTTACTTAAGTATTTTTTTAAAAAAGCTATTATTTTGTTGAACATTTGTTTTGTCATGATTTAATTAACGTTATATCAGTGCTTATTTGCTTCTACCAACCCAGTTGTGTTTGTTTGTTGTGTCTACACAAAGCATACTGCCAATAATATTCAGATTTTATTAATTATAAAAATATCAAATCTGATAAACCAAAAGTTCTGTTGTAGTTAGCAGGAAACAAAAATAAAGGACGTTTTATTAATTAATTACCTCATTTTATTATTTGTTTTTTTTTTATTTCATGGAATGATTATTCATATTAGTGAGGATACAACAGTTGATTCCTACCAGTGCATGGTTGTCACGTGGCTGGAATGTATGTTGTCTGCTGGAGTGGTGTCTGGGAACTTTGTAATCCGGGTATTTAATGTCTGGACATTCTTTGCGCTCATTGGATAAAAGTCAGAGTTCCGTGATCTCATTGGACGCCGCGGCTGTCATTTGTCAGTGCGGCCAGCAAGGTTGCTGATCGTGGCAGCGCGACAAACCGGCACGTAGATGGTCGTTGCTTTTTGTATAGGAAGCGCATTTGAAATTCATTTTTCAGACGGACTGTTAGCTATTTAGGGCTGTTAGCTTAGGTTTTTGTGTAAGCTATCTGGGTGCCGAGCTTGTGTCCTTTTTTGTCTCAGTCATTTTTTGTAGCAACGAAAACTTTTACCCGTGCCTCGCTCACCTCTTGTTGTTTACACGTAACGTAGCGTCTCAGGTAAGACAGTAAACACTTTAACCTTAACTGTTTATAATGTGTTAGTTTAATAAACTTAAAACGACAGGTTGGCCACTATCCAATACTAAACGTGTACGTATAAACCTAAATATTAAGTTTTTAGGGTTTTTTTAGCTGCTACTCGCACGCACCTGAACAAGTGGAGCAGGTGCACCAAGTTTTACTGAAGAGTATTCAGAGCGCACTATTAACTTAGGTGACACCTACTCGTACAGGCTATATGTACTTAAACTAGTTTAACACGCATCCTAGCCTATTTAATTAACAGCGATGCATATATTGCGATGAGACAGTTATCAGAACGTTAGAAGGAAGTTGCACATTAGATGGTCAAAACAAGTGGGGTTGGTCAATTGGGGGCGCTAGTTCATTCAGGACTTTCTGAATAGACCCTCAAGTTTTCAAAAAGTTTAACTGAATGAAAAGCAGCAATACGTATTATGCATAAAATACACCTGATAAGTTCTTAAAAATCTTTTGAACACAAAAAATACTACCTCTGAGGTGTTCAATACCTCAACCTGCTATTCTAGCTTGGTTTGTGTATTGTTGAAACCCCACTTCAGGATGATTCAACATAATTCATTCCCCTTTACAAGCTACACACTGTTCTGTCATTATTCATAAAGAGTTTAGTCATGCTGACACACTTCACTATTGTGTCAAAGAAGCTTCTTGTTTGTTTAAAATAAGTTATGCCAAATTATTATTGTAATTGTGGCGTTTCAAAGATTTGTCATTCTTAAGACACCGTCAATATATTATGGTACCATATTCTTTATTCATTTATCCCATATTTTGTGTCCGTACAGGGCTGTGTGTGAACATCAGACACTTGTTTTAAATATATGCAAAGCCAATACACTTAAACTGTTCACTACCTAGTGGGCACCAATTTGGATACATTTGTATGATAGCGGAGTGTTTGCTTAAGTAAGATCTTTCAGACCATTATACAGTTGTTCAGTCAGACTGGGCTTTCTTATTTTGGTAACGTTAGCTTTTTGGGATGAACAGTCAGTATAATTGTTCTGTGAGTGTGTGTGTGTATTTATGAAATAGAAAAAGGAAATTTCTGTTACCTTCACCATGTTTTCCTCGTTCAGGAGATCAGCATGTCACAATGGATTAAACAGGTTTGCCTTGTTCTTGCGGCAGTGTTCATGTTGCCCAGTACAACAGAGTCAAAGAAGGATGAAGCATTGTACTGTTCGGGTAAGTTGATGTTACATGGAGTTTCTAAATAAATAAATAAAACGCACACAAATTACTTTTAATTATATAATATGTAATGATTGTTGATGTGGTAATTACAAGAACTGCTTGTAGTTTTTAAATGTAATTTTTCACTTTTTTTTTTAAACTGCCTTCAACAATTTGTGACATCAGTGCAGATAAAGGGAAGTATTCGCCTGAATTAAATGCTAATTTGTTTAGAATCATGAAGTAGTTTTATCAAGCGTTTCTATGGTTCATATTTTCTAAGTGACTGGTTAAACAAAGATATTCAAAGTTTTTTCAAAAGAGTAAAATTAAGAATTATTAAGCAGTATTTAAACAGTCATTTTTGAGGAATTTCTGTTCTGTCAAGCACCTTATGATTATAATTAAGCAGCTTTTCACTTAATTTATCTATTCTACATTAGACCTTTTGAAAAGGCAAACAATGGCTTGCTGAATACCAAATGTACTAAAAGTTTTAACTGTATTTTAAAAGCATCTTATTTATATTTCTCCTAGTGTAACCTTTTTTTCCCCACATTTTTACGTCATTAAAAAAAAAATATATATATATATATAATAATATTTTTTTTTTGTTTCTGAGGCAAACAACCACATTCAATGTTAACTAATTGTGCTTTAAAAAGTATTTTATTACTAAAAAGTGTTAGGTAAACTCTATTTGAGATGAGCTGTAGTTGAACCTGCTGAATTAAAACTTTTTTTAAAATGGAAATTGTACTATGGATCTCTTAATATCTTCATGGAAATACTGTTTTTTATTGGTTTTATGCTTTTACACATTGTCAGCTTCAGTTTGATTGTAAAGTACTTGAAGTGAGCTCTAAATAATAAATAAAATAAAATATTTTTATGTTGCTATAAATTGGAATGCTCGTTTGGAATAAACGAAAATGCGTGCTGTGGGCTTTTCTGTAACATAATTCTCATAATAAGCTTTTTGTGAGTTTTATTTACATCATACATCGCACTGTTATTTATTCAGTTTTGCATATTACGGTTTCCCTGACTACTTGCAGTTGTTCAAAACAAAACTCAACATAAATATAGTCATATTTAAGTGCTGTATTACATTGATAAAGTTTGTGCAAGGTTCGCTAATTTTTTTTCAAAGCATTCAGATCTTTATAACCATGATTACACTATAAAGTATATAAGGTGTTTAGTCAGTGAATCTCTTTTTAATTGTAATTTCCACATCTTAACATTACTTTTACACTTTTGTTTGTGGGTTGCCTTCGATTATGAATGTTTAATCCCAATTTCTAAGCTAAATTCTTCTTTTCCATCATAAATGAAGTTGTTCTAAACTAAAGATAAGCAAACAGGTCTCGTAGGTTATTTAATTTTTTTACTAGTTTTTCATTTGAGTTATCGATATAAAAGGCCAACAATTAAACCAACACTGAAACTATTTCTACTATCTGAATAGATTTCAGTTCTTACTTTCAGAGGATTCCGAAGTTAATTTGAATGGTAAATGTACAGTTTAAATGTGTATTCCATTCTGGTCACTTTGCAGGACTAAGATTCTTTCCAAAAAAAGCCCTGTTGGTTTCTATTATGGAATAATATTACTAGTATTAGAAAATAATAAAACTTGGTGAAACTAATGCTAGGACCAAGCCTTTTTGGAGAATCAAAGGGTGCAAAGCTTGGTTCACATAAATCCTACTTTAAGCTCCACCCAGGTTTGGCAGTTGCCATGGTAATATAGCAAGCATGACTAAGCACCAGTAAACTCAAGATTTTACCAGAAACATAGCTAGTGCATTTTTTGACATTGCTGTTTTTCTATTATAAAAGTGTTTGCAGCAATGCAAAAAAAAAAAAAAAAAGGTTGATACAAATTTGATTCTAGTTCAGATTATTTAAGTACAAGCCATGGTTAAAAATCTAGGACTGATCCTTATTTGTAGTAGGTAGTAGGTATACAACATTATTTTATGGGAAATGTATATTTAGGAAATATATATATTATTATTATTATTATTATTATTATTATTATTTAGCCATATTTATTGCAGTACCATTTTTTTTTTAATTATAAGAAATGTTTTCTTATATTTCCTGCAGGTAATGTTTTGATTTGGATATTGTCAAGATTATGTAAAAAAAAAAAAAAAGCCTCCTGTTTTTCACTATAATTTTTCCTTCTTTTTCTAGCCTGCATGGCAATTGCAGAGGAGATGAACTATTCGATCAGTCAAACTGATCCTAAAAAGATGATTCATGTTGGTGGATTCAGACTTAAACCCGATGGAAGTCTTACGGACAAAAAGGTATGATTGACCATTAAGTTCTCCGGAATTATTGTATCACATTTATCATTATCAGCGCATTTAGACTTTTCCCCAAAGTCATTTCCTCTTCGTTCAGGATGATAGGCAACTTGGGATATGTCTTTCTCAAGAGCACAAACTTGATAGTAATAAATAAAGTGAAAAAGTTTATTTGTAGTAACGATAGAACTTGCATCATTCCTGTTTGTGCCCCAGTTTTCCAGTCTTTACTGCCACTATATTTATTATGAGCTTTTAGTTACATTATTAACAAAGACCGAAAATATTCTACAATACACTGATAAGAGTTTCACTTTTAAAATGGATTTTTATTAAGATGTAATTGTAAACTGAAGATTAAAATTTTCTTAAGATTTGTGTATTTATTAGTGATTAGGCTAGTTGCACATAGCTCTTAAAATTTTCCCTGGTGTTTATAAGCTTGTTCTGTTTACTTGAGTAAAGGGAGCCAATTTAACTGTTTCCTTCTCAGCAATGGTGTCAATGTGTAAAGGTCAAACCCAATGAACTCTAAGCCCTGACCCCTGGTATCAAGGGACTGTCATTAGGTGCCCGACTCCACTATTGATTAGGGGTTAATCCCCTTTTGATTGTAACTGCTGCCTAATAACAAGTGTTTGTTCAGTTCTGACTTTTCCCCTCCCCATTAGGTCATTTAAACTATGGGTAAAATGTTTGCCAGCTTGCAGTGCAACAAGAGTAATGCTCTGCCCTAATTGATGATGGGACATGAATGGGAAGCACTGTTTTGGTAAAAGGAAAAAAACATACAGGTATTGTTAGGAATTAAGAAAGAAACCTGTTAAATCTGTTATGTCTTGCTTCATTGCAGATGAAACAGTTGAGTAATGAAGTACTTAATTTTTTGTTTCATGCATCTGTCTTTTTTCTTAATTTGTCATTTATCAGCTCATTGAGGTGAAGTCAAGAATTTGGGTTTTAATTGCGTATTATGCTTTAAATTGCGGCTCAGGGAGCTGTAACAAGCTTTTTTTTTTTGTCAATATCGAGTTTTTATTTTTCATTGCAAATAAAAGTCTGTAAAATCGAAAAGGAAAAAAAAAAAAAGAGAGAGAGAGCCATGGCACTCAAATGCCACTGTGAAGAGTGAAAGCATTTTGTGCTGTGCTGAATTATGTTTAGCTTATTTACTTGTACACCATAACTGTAGTGCTGGAAAGTGATATCCGATCCTTGTGGTTCCTGCGTATCTCATTTCTCTTCAATATTAAGGAAGCAAAGCAGGAGCAGTGTAGCAGAACTCGCTCGCTCTTCCCTGAGAGTGACTTCACTTAAAAATAAATGCTAATTAAAGCTCACCAAATCCCTCCCCGTTTCTCTTTTCATACTTGGCTCGGTTCACTTGCCCAGAAGCTGTAGGTGAACCCCTGCAACGCGCCCCATGTTTTTAGCAGATTCACCAAAGATAACCTTCAGCAGCTTTGCTGAAAGGTCAATTTATGTATAAATAATCATTCAACAATTCTCGCTCAGATCTAATTTCTGTGATGTTTTGTTTAATTTATTTTTTTTATTTTTTTTTTGGGTGCATGTTCATACTTTTTAGCCATTTATTTAGGGATTTAAGGCAGCAAAATGAAATGCCCTGTGTCTCAACACTACAATGATGCCTTGCTCTCCAATGGGAATTCAGTGAAGGATGGCATCCCTGAGAAGCCTTTTCTCTGCCTGGGCCGCCTTGCCCCCCTCCTCTTTATTCCTACAGAAATTCTTTATTGACAGCTTCTATTCAAACCCTTCAGACTGTTACGGGGAGGAATTTAATTCCCCACCATTTTCAGGATTGCATGATAAGGACTCTGCAGAGGATGCGGCACACAAGCCATCCTCTGCTAGATCCAAAGGCAAGATTTTTATTGCTTTTGGACTTTTGTGCACGACAGCATCTTATATCTTATTGTTCTCCGGTGGTTAGCCCGAAGTCTCCTAAAGTTTTTGAAATGAGTTTGGAATGTAATTGGTGAAGAATCTCAAGTATGATCATTCAGTTTTAATGCCGAGGATGTGGTCATGCCCGTATTGTTTGATATTGATAGGGTTTAAATGTCCTGCCCCGATCGGCTATGATCATTCGCTGATTTTCTTGCTCGTAGTTGTTCGTATATTACCTTATCTTGCGGTCCATCGAACCACATTCAGCTTTTTAATTAAAAAGATGGGGGATGTGTGGATAGGTTGCTGTCCTTCCATGGGACCTTTTATCTTATTTGTGACCAGATGGCAGCGAGCCACGGAAGCCTCTTTATGTCACCGAGCCTCACAAGAGTGGAGGGGGTAGAGACGCCCTCATAATGTAATCAGTGAGACCGGAAGGGTCCATACTGTGTCTGAAAGGGGACAATGGGGTCAGGGATATATCTACATCGCAAGAAAATCCAGCTCATCTGCAACCTGTCCTCTTTCCAATAACCCCCTCGCCCCCAACCCCCCCACCCTTTGACTGCCCTGACAAGGAAGACTTCCTGCTTTGATCATTGGAGGGTGGAAGAGATGAGCTGCCCAAGAGAACTAAAGGATGGGACTCCGCTGTTTACCCTGCACTTGGCTGCTGTTGACAACTCTCCTCCCCACTGCTTACCCCCCGCTCTCCAGCCTTTTCACTCTCTCCGCCCCCCGTCACCCTTTCTCCTTCCGGGGGAGGCCAAAGGGGCGGGAGCAGGGTGCACCTTGACCTGTCTAGACACCACAGTGTGTTTTTGTTCTGTTGCCAAGGCAAGGGGATCTACTTTTGCAACTTTGGAGATGCAGGTTAAAAGTCAGCGTCGTGGCACAGGGGATGTGTTTAGATGGGAACGGAAGGGAAGGTCAAATAAGTGACCTCAGTGCCCTACTTTTTTTGTTTTTGTTTTTTTTTTTTCTAAAAAGGAGAAGTTCGGGTTTGGTTACTTAGTCAACTAATTTTTCTGTAATATTATTCTGAATTCTTTTTCTGATAGGTTCCTCTGGCTAGGTCTGAGACTTACTTAACTGAACTGATGGAAGAAGTTTGCAATAGCATGAGTGATTATGCTCTCTATGAGGACCCCAACACCAAAGAAAAGAGCTACAAGAGATTTGCGCCAAGAGGAAATGACGGCGCGAATTTTCCCGATTTCAAAAATTTTAAGTTTGATGGACCAGAGAGTTCCAGTGCCTTGAAGTTTGCTGTGAGTATAAATTTGAATTTTTGTCATTGTGTATGTCGGTATTTTTTGATAGTGAGGTTCCCACATTTTTTTCCGAAACTTTTTAATTTATTTTATAATTTTATAAATTATTACATTTAGTTTTTCTTTATCATATGACAGTTGTGTAGTATGAAACTACAAACCATAAGTTTAGAAATGTATTTATTTTTTCTGAAGGCCTTTGAAACATTTATGTATATAGATATTTTCAGAATTGTCAAAACTGACATCTTTGTAAAAAGTGACATGACCATATGGTAATTTTAAATGTAGTTTTTATTATTATTCATTTTATTTATTTATTTATTTATTTATTTATATAATATACATTTATTTTTCTGTTATATGATTGCTGTTCTTTTCGTTGAAAACAAAGAAAATGTATAGGGCATATACTGCCTTTTCTGATTTTGTTTTTTTCTGTACAAGAAGGCTGTATTTTGAGACCACAGTAAAATGACTAAATACCATTTGCCTGTTAGTTGCCTCATGAGCCTTTCAAGATGGCAGACTTGCCGACTGTATAGTGCTAAAGATGGCTGCCCGTTACTGTATTTTCACTGATTTGCTACTGCTTCTTTAGTATTTACTGTTCATAGTATACTCATCACTATTTTTTAAAAATGTCTTTTGCAGTGTGAAAGCATTGTGGAAGAGTTGGAAGATGATATCATCTCCCTCTTCGCCAGTGAGGCAGAGCATGTGGCGAAGACGCTGTGCAGTGAAGTATCAGGTATTTACGTATGACGTGACATAGCTTCTTTCATTCATTAGTGTTAAACATGTTTACACTGAAAACCATCATGTTGTCTTGATTTGCTTTTTGCACAAGCAGGGTTACTGTTTTAATTGGTCTTCTCTAGTGCTTTTCTGCATGCAAATATTAATGCAGTCTTTATATAACTATTTTTTTTTTTTTTTTTACTTTTTTTTTTTTTTTTAAAGTAAACATTGGTTTTTGCTTTTTAAAATCAAACTTATAGCCCTATGAGATGTATGATATAAAAGTAGCTTCTTCTTTTTGAATTACACCTCAAACAACTTGTAACCTGTGAAAACTGCATTGCATTTTAGTTTTATGAAATTCAATTCTGCAAACACTTGGAGAATTTAAGCACAATAGTGTTAATTTTGCTGGAATTGTAGTAAATTTAGGCATTGATTACAATATGTAATTATATGAAATAACATTATTGAGAGTATTTGTATAAATTTCTTCTTTTAATGCACATTGTAAATTTCAGTTTATTATACTTTAAATACATTCTTTATTTTTTTATTTATTTATTTTTACTTTGAGCCTGACATATTTAAATCTTAGAGAAACTTTATCGGTGTATGTATATATAGGTATATTTGTACTCTGAAATGAGAATTCAGAAGTGACTGATAACAAAATTCAATTTAAGTTCAGTTCAAGTAAAACTGCCAATGTCAATTTTGTCTACATTTTATTGGTATGTGTGTGTGGCAGTCTGAAAAGATTTTTGAATGCTTAGGACTGCAGCAAGAATCTTGGTTAAAAGCTTAGCTTTTTTTGCAGAAGATTTTTGTCAAATGCTTTTTAATTCTGCGCCTTATTGTTTTCTTCACATGTCCAGGTCACTGCAAGAGCTCGGTTTTCCAGCACAGCGAACTTTAGTTCCAGATTAGTGTCTGCTGAAGATCACTCAAAAACCCGGACCAAAAATTGACATCAGATATTTTCCTTAAGTATGTTTTTTAGCAACTTCCAAATTATGATGATTAAAAGTTATGACGTTCATAAAGTGTACAGTAAAACAACTGCTTCCACTGTTGATTAGTGGGCACACGCTGTATTACATTTTTATATATATATATATATATATAGTAATTAAAGTAATATACATACTTGTAATTTAAGTTACATTATTAATTCCTTAGTTTTTTTTTTAACCTTGGTTTAGTTTCATGGCATTCCCAATGTTATTTATGAAACGTTTACCCATGATAAAAGAAAATAAAATATTTCAAATATAGTAGTTAAATGAGTCATTTGTTTTTTATACTTGGCAGTTTTCAGGATCATTTATGTGAGAAATTGTTAACAGGCATGTAAGATGCAATGGCAAAAAGACTTTATTGTCCCAAATCTTCTCACAGCCCAGTCTGCTTGTTTCGTTCTGATGTCCCATGTCTGTCCAAGTCGGGTTTTTGAACATGGCCGCTGGGTAAGCATGATGGCATGTCTTTCGCACCCTTCCCTCACAGCTCCCTCCATGCAGAACTACGCATGCGCCGCTGTGCCGGCAGCGCAGGGGCAGGTCCTGTTTTGGGAGAGTAAGGGAGCAAGAGACGCCATGATTGCTTAGCTCTGTGAGTTGGTCTGGATATGGGTGTCAGCCAAATCACTGAGGGGGAAAATGACAATGCTCACTGCTTTCTCTGATATTGTTACATTGTTTAAGAAGTCTGCTCTCTGTGCGCAGTGGGGAAAGTGTAATGTATCACAAAGATGTACTCAGGAATCTACATGATGCCTGTTTCGTTTAGGAAATGTAATGCCTGGGTGTTTCAGATAATCAGTTGAAGCAAATACGTGAAATAATATTCACAATTATTGAATTTAAATTAAAAAAAAGTTTTTGCGTTTTGCTTCAATTTAATGCATAATCCAAAGAAAGGGTATTTGAAAAGTTTATTTGTTTTTAGAACTCGATATGATATCTAGAACAAAAACATATAACATTTATTTGTATCATTGCAAGGTCTCAAAGTGCTGATCAGCCAATAAAATGCCTGAACACCATCATAAGTGCAAAATGATGTAACTGTTGAAAGCTACATACCTTATGAACCTGTTCTTGCAGTTTCCATGTCACCTTTTTTTCATACTAAACTCTAGTTTTCTGTGCAGGTTAGTCAGGGAACTGTGAAGTCACAACCAACTTTCTAAACAGCATGCAAGCTTATGTCTATTAATGTTTACCCAGCTCTGTGTATGTGCTTTGAGCTTAAGTACGACAGATGAAGTGTTACCAAGGTGCAGTGGGCTGTAACTCAAAACAAAGGGAACCGGACAGCTAAACATAAGTTTCCCATGCATACAAAATGCTTTAATGCTAGCTAGAGCTACTTGTCTGAGTGGGGAGATCCTCAGTTTTCCTTGATCACAGCTGGATGATTAACCGTTTTGTACAATTACCTAAAGTCGCTCAGAATGGACCTGAAGTTATACACATTGAAAAAATGTAAGTGAAATTTGATCTCGCCCTTAAATTCGCTATAAAGTTCAACTGCTGAGCTGTGGCGTTAACTTGTATTCTAACAAGATTAAAATATATTTGTCCTGGAGATTAGCATACTTAAATCCTTTTTTGCTTTTTCTGAACTGGCAGTGTGCTTTGATCTGTGTTGCGTGGCAAGAGCCTGGCTTTGGCTTGGCCATCCGAGTGCCAAGTGTGAAATTGGCCTGATGTCATCCCCATTCTTCACCCTCTACGTCTTTCACTGCCTTAATTATATTTCCGCCACAAAGCCCCAGCTCTTCATTGCATATTCAAGTTTGACTAGGAAGCATTCAAAAACTATAGATAAATGACTCAGTTGGAAAGAAGACAAGATAGGCCTTTCTCTGATACGCAGACAAGGGAGATCAACACCGTTCTGATATGTATTTTCTTTTCTAGAGCGACTGGCCTAGGGACCCCAGCCATTCAGATTTTGGAAAGCCCTGTTCAGGGAGAGGAAAGTGTTATCAGTTTATCAATAATAAATAAAAATGGACAAATTTAGAATTCAAATTCTAAATCAGAACCTCTGAGGTAAGCTATAGTGTCTTAGAGTTCTGGGGAACTGAGATGGACATCAAACTTTTTTTAAGCCTAGCCTTTTAGAGCTTCATAATGTGTCTGTCCAGCCACCAGCCAGAAGTTGGCGGTATGACTTCTTGAACAAAACGGCTGAAGCAAGAGTTGGAGAGTTCTTTGGAATCTCTTTAGGAATCTCCTTTAACCATTTCATCTCAACTTCGATTGCAGAAATGTTCTGTTGGTGTATGAAGTGAAGCCAATTAATGAGATGCCTTTTAAGATCCGTGTTGAATTCGGAGGTGATGAAATGTGGGCGAAGTGAAACGAGCCACCTGCAGCTGTGACAGGAGGCGTTGACCTTCAACGGGGTCTCCCGGCCACAGACTTCATTCAGGAGCCTCGCTGCGCGTCTGAGCGGCCACTGCCTTTTTCTTCCCAGTGAAGCTCATCAAGTCAGTGACCGTTGGGCGTAACTTCCACATACAAGCTTGGCAAGAATAGAAATGCAGATGAGATTCTCTGGCGCTGAGGAACAGGTCAATGCTGGGAATGGTTCTCAGAGATAGCTCGCCTTTTGTGTTGGACCTTTTCAGTAATACGACTTTCTAGAAACCTTTTCATGGCGTCAGGTAGCACTAAAGTACGCAAGTTTCTGGTAGGCCTAAGAGTTAAGAGTGCAACCATGCCAAACAAGTATTTACGAAGTTTAACTCCATATAGATAGTTTTTTTTTACTGTTTTTGTTTTTAAGAATTTTTGCAAAAATGTGCAGTGGTTTACTTTTTAGACTGGTTAGTTAAAGGTGTTATTTAAGTGCTGTAAGTCCCATTTCTGGTTATTACTTGAGTAAATTAGACAAAGTTTCACCATAATGTTTGTTGTTGTTTTTTTTATGATATAAATGTTACAAGTGAAAATACAGCAGCATTTGGACTCCCCCAAGTGTTGACAGTTGGACTAAATTTGACTTTGCAGCATAGGCTAGTTTAATTTGTATTTATTGTATTTATTTATCAAATAAACATTGGGACGAAACCAGATGTGCAGCACGTCCCATAATAAAAGAAAAATGATTTTTGATCATTATAGATCGCTTTTTACCATGCCGTAGACTAGTGCATCTGTCCATGTGGCTCTGTTTTGATGTAAGGGCTATTTAAACTTTGTTACGGTAACACGAATATTTCATTTTATGTTTTTGGCTTTACAACATTTGGTGAATTTTTATTTATTTATTTATTTTATTTATTTTTTTCCTTTCTTGCTGAGGGGTTTATTTTTCCAAAATGTTGCTCCATGCACACAATAAAGTTGTGCCAAAGTTAATTTTATTTTTGCTTTCCAGTTGAATTTGAATCAAGGCCAGCTCTTTTGGCTGCGTAATCACTGTTCCATGTGAAACCGATTTACCTTCATATTAGAACCTAGTGCTGTGTACCCCGCCTGCTTTTAGAAGCTAAATTTGATTTAAAGAGTGAATTGTTCTTTTTAATGAAGTTATTTAACTTTTGTTAATTAATGCATTGTACTTGCCATTGCCGCCTTTTCAGACCGTTTGAAAACATTAGGCTATTTATTAGCTCTGCAAAGAGGTACAATAAATCTTTTTTCACTTTAGAATCCGTGTCATACGAATTGCCTCTAATTATCTTACACAAAATCTTATTTATATAAATACATAAAATGGTTTGTTTACTTTTTACACCTGTACCGTCGATTAATTGTCTTTCAGTTAAATTTTTCAGTTCTTTAGTTTTCGTCTTTTTTACTTAATATACAACACTTGTGGGCAAATCTTATTATTTCTAAATCCATTATCTGAGTCTCTTTCTAAAGATTAATTTACAAAACGTTTGCCAGTATTTTGGAGGCAGTGGTGATGCTGCTTCTTCTTTACAATATACGACAGTTGCAGAATTTATTAAAAAAAAAATACTCCGGTGTGAAGATTTTAAATAATATTCACATGACCCTTTTAAGAGAGTTGCTTCTTCAACTAGCTAAATAACAACTGTGAGTTCATATACTGAAGTGTACAAATAGGGGATGAAACGACAATGCTTCTGTAAAATAAACTTGCCAGATATCCATTTGGAAAAAGAAGATGAGAGAACTTTTATTGTACATTCCCAGCTAAATTCAACAGACAACAACTTAAGTCAAGTACTTGCATTAGAAGTGTAGTTTTGAGGTTTACTGACTCGTATGCATTCAGATGTCTGATCTATTTCCTGAAAATGTGAGAATATTGGATGTGTAGCATCCTTGCGGATAGTATTTTAGACCATATCTTTTAAATACAATATACTGAATTATTGTAAGCATGATATGATGATATGCAATGTTGTCCTTTTTTTTTTTTTTTTTTTTTTTTTAAATACCATGTCTCTGTAACACAACTCCAGTCAATAAAGTAAAACATTCATCCAGTAATAAAATTAGGCATTGAAACAAACATCTAAATCAGATAAAACATTTTTTTTTTTTTTTTTACCATTTATTTTAAATCACAGTCGCCTGAATGCAGCAGGAAAAAATCTTTGGACTTCAGCATGGATTTAACACGTTCAATTGTGGCTCAACGTCAAGTGTAAATCAAATCAACCCCCCCCCCCCCCTCCCTTTTTTTAAATAAAGAAGCGTCCTTTTCTTCGCGCGCTCTATCTGAAGTTTCAGTAAGTGTACAGCAGTGGTTCTAACTTAAGAACTTTTACACCACTGTACACGTAAAGTAGGATATATACATATAATATTGCAGAATCGAATCTCATACATATAGTTTTCATCCGTTTAATGCTGGTATTTTGTACACTGGCCCTTAGAATTATTGCATTTCAGATGTCCTGTCCTTCACGTTAATCACTGTCTGATTTGTCGTCCTTTGCTGTTGTGGCGTGATTGTAGAGTCCCTGTGCCATCAGGTGCAATGCAAGTGAGTTTTTGCTCCCCGAAGCTTTTTTAATCTTCGCTCTTTTGTTCTGAAACCAGATTTTGATTTGAGACTCGTTGAGGCCGAGTTCCTGGGCCAGAGCTTGTCTCCTCTGCTCCGTCAGGTATCGGTTATTCTGGAATTCGTTCTTGAGTCTCTGGAGTTGCTCGGCTGTGAAGGCTGTTCTTGGACGCTTGTCTTCCTTGGTTGGATTTTTCTTCTTTGGTTTGCGCGACCTTGGTCCTGCGTTTCAGAAAATAACGAAAAAGATTACGTTTTGAACGTGCCGTAAACGCATATTGCATGCTATCAATATATCAGCAGCCTTTCAATATAGTTGCTTAATAATATAAAATAATAAAACTCTAATCAATCGTGCTGTTTCAATACTAGCGTTATTTACAGCTACTATTTGGATTGTTTCAGGGAGTCTGTTCTAGTTTTGACTATGGAAGCATGGTGTAGTAGTAGTGGTGTGGGTGGGGGTGGGGGTGAGGGTGACTGCCAGAAAGGGAGGGGTGAAAGAGGCTTTCCCCTCTTTCTGTTACCATAGGAACTACATTTATAAGAGAACGTTTTTGTAAACTTGCTCTAGGAGTAGCACCTGTCGTTCAATGCTAGTATAGTTACCCACTGCGTATTCTATTTTTAGTTCATTTGTAGCCTACACCAGTGCACCCAAAGGTTCCGCGTGGTCTGAATGCTGACAATAGATTGATCGGCAGCCTATGAGATGAGCCCTTGCTCGCACCCTATTTTTACACATTTTATTTAGCTTAAGCCGAGTATGATTTCGATTGTAGACTGCTGTTATAAAACAATATTAATATTTGTATTTGTAAAAGTTGTATAATCGAAAAATCTATTTAAGGAACTAATAAACGTACTCGCATCGTGACAAGGGGGTTATAGGCTCTTTTAAGTTGGTGTGACCTTTCTAGATATTGATCCCTATATAACTAACAATGTTATGTGGTTTACTGTATAAAAACTTTGGTAAAATGATGTCCACAGACTGCATTGGCTGAGTAGAAATGGGTTTAAGATGTATTCTTAAGATTATTGTAGAATATATAAATCAGAAGTTTCATCGTCACAAAAAAAAAACTTGCGCTGCCACTTTTTTCGGAAGGCCGTTTTCCGAGCAATTTGAACTTCATTTGAAATTAGTTCATCAGAAACCCTGAAATATTGTCTAAAAATATCCGGGGTTTTTTTTGCTTTCGTATTCCGGTAAGTGCAGGAATAGCATTTTTATTTCAGAAGCTAGTTTTGTGGATCTCTGATTTAGCATTTAGCTTCTGTGGTGCGTCCAACTCCATTGTCAAAAATATGCTAATTAAATATCAACAAAGACATCGAAGTAGCAATGGCGCAAAACTACCCGTTCCTTTTTAAAAATCAAGCCAAAATGTACCATAATTACCATTCCAAAAATTGTACAATTTTAATCAGTTTTTCATTATCTTTTGCAACTTAAGAAATGTCAAATAAGACCTAAACGAAGGGCCACAATGCACCGTAATACTAAAGTAGTTTTTGGGGGGTTGCTACTGATTACATAATAGGCTACAACGCCTGTAAAACAATATATAATTATAATCAAAATTCCGATTATTATTATTATGGTCAAAATAACATTTTAAAACGACGATAACATTATGAACAAAACCATTTTAATTATTCTACACATGTAGCCTACATCAGCAGTAGCATATTTTATATATAGTATTAAATTGGCCTATTTGTAAATATTAGATTTAAATGAATAATAATAATAAAAAATCTATTAGTTAGTTATTCCTATTAATTTCAGAGACTGCATAAAAGAACTCACTGACTCTTGGCGGGCCGTTTCACATTCATGAAGAACATTTGTTCTTCGTTTTCGTGCCCCTTTCCATCGACACATTTCTGGAATTTAGTCATTTATTTGCTCACTTTCGATTCAGAAAGAACGCGCACTTTTATAACAGCTAATATTTGCGTACATTAATTGAACTTTGAAGAGAAAATAAATTCTTACCTGATGAAGGTCTGTCTGAATATCTTGTGCAATATACCCAAGCCGGCCAAAGCATCGGTTGGTTCGACTGCGCAGCGTTACTTTGAGAGCAATCCGAATCTGAGCTTAAACACTGATCTCCAGTCTCTGCACGGGTTTTCAGAGGTCCGTCCGCGGTGATATCAGTTTTTTTAGACGCACTCACTGAATGAGGGCTCGAGGTTCCTTCCCCTGACACTGGAGCTCCTACCTGCCCTGATCCGGGAGCCGATGGACAGCGATTCTCTCTTTCGACTATATTAATTTCGTCGCGCCTGGTTCCTTCTTTCCTGCGACCAAAGTCTGGTCTCAAAATGTTGTCGATATAAAAGTTGGTGATTCTGTGAGGGAGTAGGTTTCCAGGAGCCTGCAACAGGGGTAGAATAGCCCTATTGGACTCATCGCCTGAATCCTGACGCTCCACATCTCTGTTGCTATGATCATTTTCTTCCATAGTGAAACTCTCCAAATGTTCTTTTTAACCCCTTTCTCTCTCGCGCACTCGTATGTTTGTGTTCCAGTTTTTGTGGTATATTTTCCTTATTTCTTAGTTTCACTGCAAACAAAAACAAACGGGAAAAAAGGACAAATCCCTTTTTCTGATTCTTTTGTCGGTTAAATACGACGAAACCGCCTTGGGTGCGTAAAAAGAAAAAGCATAGTTTTAGAAATTAATTCCACAGTGTGCCCCTTGCAATTGTCTTTATATATCTACTTTGTAAAACATACAGGCAAATTTCAACTGTGCGGTATCAAAGCAGTAGACCTGCTCTAGTTAATAAGGAAACGCAAACTGGCTCTAGAATACTTTCACTACGGATTTTTGTTCTTATTTTTAATACGAGTCCCCCGGGTGACGTCGCAGTCCGGTATCCTAGACACGTGCCTTTGACCAATAAATGGAGCGAAATTTTATCACATGACCCAGTGACTCTCTAGTAAATGACAGCACCCAACCTCGCCTTATTCTCAATACTTAAAGCGATAGTACTCTATTAGCTCAGAAGTGTTCAGCATCCCAATATTTTGCCTTTTCAAATCCATAAGTACAAAAAAGATCAACAAATTATCTAACAAACACATTTGCTTATTTGTCTGTATGTGCAGCCGCTGTCTCTTTTGAATATAGTAAAACTAAATGGTTTATAAATTACACTGGGGGAGGGGTGTGTTCATTTTTTACACGTAGCCTAATTCGGTGGTAGGTCACACACTGTCCAATTTCGTAATTTCCTAGACTCCTTAATTCCACAGTAAGCACTGCTGTGCTGTTTTTACGGCAAAGTCAGTGTAAGTCTGCACCAGTGTATTTAGGCATGCGTACGATAATGAACTAACTAATTACGCACGGCAACTCCATGGCGCATTACTCAAAACAAATGTTGTTTTTTTTATTTCCCATCCGTTTGTCAGTTTTTAATGTTTTACGTGCATTTAATTCCTTGTTATAGGCTAAAACAAACCGCTATCAATTGAAATGTTAGTAGCTTAGGCTATGCGGTGTTGCTGTTGGTCTGGATTAAGAGTGTTGTGATGTGAATAGGGTATTTGTATCCACAAATATTTAGTTAAATCAATCTCTTTATTGTATCGTTATAACGGTTTGCTAAGACAGAAAAGCAAATCACTCCAGTAGTTTTAAATAGGAGTAGATGGCGTGGCTGTGGCGCTTTAAAAGAAACCAGCGAAGCAAACCAGCAGTGATCTTTGGAGCGTACATGGCGTCCTGGAGCGCCAAAATGAAACAAACGACCACTTTTGGAAGTGAGCTTATTGGAAAGTTTCAGTACAGGTTTTTGGCCTTGGTGCAAATTAGATTGGCTAACTAAAAGGGGACGCATGGCCCTTGGTATTTGGCTACAGAGTGTTAGCAGAGCTATAGCTATCACTGTCGTGCTTACATTTTCGTCCAGGAAAACAGTGGAATAATGAATTCAACATTTCGTTTACCTTTTTTGACTTTACTGAGGATCATCGGTTTTATTTATCCACCGTAAGTTTAGATACATCTATGTCTGCATATCCGAAGTCGTTGTTTAAAATAGATAGCCTATGCCAGTGCCAGTTACAGGACATAACCATTCTTGTTGGCAACAGACACATTTATGAAAATATCCAGTAGGCCTAGGCAGTTTTGGAGTGGAATATTGACAGAATAGCCTTACTTGTTTAGAATTGTTGGTGGCAAGTCTGAATTTTCATTGCACACGGTTATAAGTCATTATAGGTCATCATTAGCCACAAAAGAGCGTGGTTTTTGATCATTTGCTTTGTTTTATTTTATTTATTTATTTTTATCAAAGTGCAATTCTTTGATTTCTGGCTACTTGTGTGTACCTGTGACCTTTGGACTATTTATAATTGCGCTTGTAATGCTTAAGCACGTCTATGGCTATAGCCTTAAAGGCTCTTCATTTAGCCTATTGTATTCTCAAGTATGTTCATCATAATTAACTTTTTAAACATTTTAACTATTACAGAGACCCGTTAGGGCGGTAGTAAAGTTTGTTTTTTTGCTTTAAATTAAGGGCTTCTAAGTTATAATCCAACTGTAAAGGCATATTCAAGAAAAAAAAGTTATGATAATAACATTGTTATGCGCAGTGTTATAAGTGACACTATAGCTATTGCAACCAAACGCTTACGCTCTCTCCAATTCCTGAATACAAGCCAGTGCAATGCCACCTTTTATTTGTTTCACTCTAATTTCAAATGTTAAAAAAAAAAAAAAAAAAATACTCAGAGCAAAGTCAGTTTACTGTTTGCATATATGAGTTTAATATGCTGCTTATAACATGACATTATGCTCGTTTTGTAAAAAGGACAGGGCCAAGCTGAAAAAATAACATCTAGTTTTCCTTACAAAGTAAAGGTCCTATTAATTATAAAGTAATGGTAAATTAATAAAATTAAAGTAAGCCTAAAATGTTTCTAAAAGACCGTGCGCCCACGTGTGACACTTTTTTCCACTTTCCCAAACCAGACATAACAAAGAAACACAAAACTTTTAAAAGCTGTCATATTGCTGTTCAGGGTAATTTGATGCACCATTTTCATCCTAGAGAAATCCTTGAGGATTAACACTCTTGAATCACGTTGGCTTCCTTATGGTGGTATGCAGCCCGCTAAAAATCAACTATTCAACAAAACGGGAAACAAAAGCTTGCGCGTAATTGCAGTGGCTCAGGTTCAGGATAAGTCTTTTTATGAACATACTTTGAAACCTTATTATATGTTGCATGTCTTTATTATAATATAAATTAATATTGGCTCACGACCCATAAGTCAAGCAGACATGTTCTAGTTCTCGTAGAGTATTTCTGTAGTAGGCCTATTGCAGAATTTCTGGTTCTTGTAGCATTAGCGCTGATCGGCATGATTTATTTAGAATGCAGCCTGTTTGTGGGTTTCCGAAACTTTTCTCATTTCTGTTTTCTCCATTACAAAAGGTCTCGCGCAGAAGCAAAGAGGGATTTGTGAATGCGTGCAAGAGCTTTTGCCAGCTCACAGATCATAGAGCTCAGATCAGCACAGATGTGACCCAGTCAATGGATGTGATATCGGGCCTAGAACAATACCGGGGTCACACGGGATCCCCCAGCTTCCTGTTGCCCTTTTGAAAACACACTGAAGAAATAGGGGGGAAACCTTGAGGGACTCAGAGGATGAGGATAAAGGTTACTGACCATTTCCTGTTTGAGACTGTGGAGCAGTGATACATATTCATATCCCCATTATGTTGTGATGTTCCATTTTTGTAGGTTTAAATGTTTTTGCAAGTTAGGTTTTAAATCTGTTCATCATAGCTAAAATGACATTTGCATGCATTATATACAGTCTTAAGTGGTTAGCTTGTCTGCAAAGGACGGTATTAAATCCTAATTTAAAGCATTAGATTATAGCTCAAATTAACCTAGCTAGTGATTGGGTATGTTCATGTGAATTATTTTGTATTTTGAAATATTACCGAATTACTGATCTTTTAGTGAGTGAATGGTTAATTCGCCTAAGAGCACATCGTATATTGAAGGAGCTATAAGTCTGTGACATTATAAGTGATATCATTATTTTCGGTGAACCAGTCAATAATCAGTCAAACATATAAATTAATTAATAAACTAATATTCCGTGTGTCCCTTAATGCAAACTTATCCAAAGAGGTTTCTTTCGATAAGTTTGCGTTATGACAATGCGACTTTCGTTGTAAGCAAGTAACTTACAAAGCAATGTAACGGCAACTTACATTAAAGAACAAATCCCAAAAGAAAAAGACAGTTGATTCTCAGTTAGCTGGCCAACTTCAGATGTTCTAAACCTCGCGGGATGGAGCAGGAGGGGACAGCTGTTAGGCTCCCTCAGATATAAGCGACTTGTCTGTGCAACAGGTGTATATCGGATGCTGTTCATTCACTTCTCCAAATCTCACTTTACATCACTGCAATGTCGAAAACGCTCTCTTTGCTCAGTTTTCGATATGCTGTTTAGATTTATGCTACTTTTGTCAAGCAAATTTGGTTATGTTAGACAAAATTCTACCTGATAATCATATTTTGGCTATATAGGCTAATCCTCCTTCTCTAGTGACATTTAGACCCAACATGCCTTAAAATTTCAAGGCCTTTGTATATCTTTTATGATTAGGCTACGATTTCAGGTTAGCCTAAAAAGTTGAAGAGAAAATCTCTCTTATGTGTGTTTATTGCAGCACGACTTTTCTTGGATTTGCCTGTGCCGCAAAATATATGAATGCTAAATAACTTTGAACTTTTCGAGCTTTGGACACTTTGTGTGACTTCTTTAGCATGAGTTCTATTTTTCCCTGTCTATAATCAACCGCATCCGTGTATTGTACATAATGCATATTACTTTCAGAATGTTTATACTTTTTGAGAAAAAAAGGCCTATGATCTCCGGAAAATTGAAAGTAAAACTGAGATCAGTACGTCTGGTTAAATCGTTTTAGGCCGTCAAGTGTTTTGGGTAGAGCTTAAAGGAAACTTTTATAG
>JAUMHP010000041.1:10410676-10420891 GCA_032361065.1 Enteromius trimaculatus | reverse complement strand
TTTTCACAGTCACCTTTGCTCAGATTTTCCAAGGGTGCCAATATAAGGGGAGGGCACTGTATATATAAATATATATATATATATAAAATGTAAATATAAACTGACTGCTAAAAGCCAGACATGGGACATGATCTATATTAATTCAATGCAGGGGACAGACTGGCATTTTAGCTGAGCGTTCTTTTCTGTCGACACTGGATCAGATCATCACTTTACCTCACAGTAAACGTCCAGACATCATTCCATCCACATTTGAGCGCTGTTTCTTCATGAATCTGTGCTTTTTGTAGAACTCCGATAACCACACTTTCCCAGATCTTAAGGGTGGCTTAAACTGGCATTTGTGGCAAGGTCAAGATTTCTGATATCTCTCAGCGCTGTCTGGAGAAGAGATTTCTGAAAGCGTTATTATAGTTCTTGTTGAAGGCTGTGTAAATGAGCGGGTTGAAGAAGGAGTTGGAGTAGCCCAGCCAGAGGAAGACACTCTTCCATATTGGTGGAATGTGGCAGAAGCACAGCGGGGTGATGAGCTCGGTGAGGAAGAAAGGGATCCAGCACAGAACAAACACTCCGATGAGGATGCCCACCATCAGAGCTGCTCGCTTCTCTTTCTGCTCTCGCCATGTCTCGCTGTCGGTCTGGAATGTGACCGTGGCATGGCGCACCGTGAACACCATCTGAGGCTGCTGTCTGGAGGCCTCTTTCACCTGAGGGAACAGATGTGTCTTGAGCTTTACTGCTGTGAGCAGATCACTCAGAAGCATTATGGCCAAATAAACCACAGTATTTTGTACATAAGTAGTGCGCACTCTAAAAATTCAAATAGGGCACAATATACTGTACAATTTAAAGGAATTTTTCAGTATTTAATTTTTGCACATTTTCACCAGTATTTTGAATTTTAAACTTCATAGCATTGTTTCATAGTTAACAGAAATGTCTGTAAAATTAATGAATAATGGTGTATAGAGCTTGCCAGTACCAGGATTTATTTTTTGTATATGTACTGTATATCCCTACAGGGGTTATTTTATTCCTATTTTTTTCAATAAAATAATTTATTTATGAGTATTTCATGTTTTCCTCATAATTATATGTAAGCCTCAATGTACATTTACCATTGATTGGTAGAGGTGTTATAGGCAAGGCTTATTCTCAACAAGGCTGAATTTATTTGAAAAAAACTACAGTAATATAGTAACCCTAGATGACACAAAATCAATCTTAAAAATAACTTAGACATCAACTGAAAAATAAGCTTTCCATTGATGTATTAGATGTCTTAAGATAAGATAATATTGGGCCATTTTTAATGTAATTTTTCCCTGTGATTGAAAGAGCTGAATTACAGAAGCCATTACCATGGTTCCTAAAAAAATAATTTTAATATGCTAATTTGGCTCATTTTTAAATGTCTTTACTGACATTTTGATTAATGTAATGCACCCTTACTAAATATAAATATTAATTTACATAATCCTAAAAAATCTTTTAAATGGTAGAGTATATATATAATAAAACTCTCTTAGATTATTTAATTACACTGATAATATAGATAAAAAGAAAACAAAAAAGCTTTGCAGAGATGCATAGAACTTTTGCAGTATTAAAAAAAAAAAAAAACATAAAAAATACCATTTAAGCATAAGCTTTTAAACCCTTACAGTTTCTGTGTCAGACCTTTGGCAATCCCCCCTAAACCCACTGAAGTAGAACAGGATGGTAATAGAGTGTAGAACTTATCTAAGGGAGGTGTCAGGAATACTATTCGCTAAAGTGTTGTGACATGCTCAGAGATTATAACCATGCTGTTCGAAGTAATAGAGCAACATAATGGGACATTCAAGTTCAATCGCCTATTGAATTGCTGTCTAGTATAATATTCCATAAAATAATGACAGGTAAAATAGGAAGAGTCTGATGTGAAACAATGGCTTACATTCAGCGATCTTGAGAACAAAAAGTCTCTGCATAGTACAGTATTAAAACGCAGTACACTGGTGTGTGAGGGATAAAGAAACTAAACAGTTGCAATATCACAACATATCATCTGTACCTCTCCAGCCTCTGCAACTGGAGTGATGGTGTTGGTCTTCTTTGATCCAATACGGAACTTAGCAGCTTTGTAAATCTTCCAGTAGACAAACAGTACAACACATAGAGGCAGATAGAAGGCCCCGAATGTGGAAAAGATGGTGTAAGACGGCTCCTGGCTCACCTGGCACTCCATGTCCTCCTCTGAATACGTCTCACCCCAGCCAAACAGAGGGGAGAGGGAAATAACAGACGACAGAAGCCAGGTCAAGCCAATCATCACATTGGAGATCTTCTTTCGGGTTTTCAGCGTGTACTCCAGGTGGCGAGTTATGGACCAGTAACGGTCGAGGGCTATTGCGGTCACGTTCCAAATGCTGGCCGTACAGCACAGGACGTCAAAGGATATCCAGACTTGGCAGAGAACTCGGCCCAACTTCCATCGACGACCGTTCAGCTCATGGACCAGACTGAGAGGCATCACCAAAGCAGCCACCATAACATCAGATATGGCCATGGAGGCCACCAGGTTGTGGGGCACACGGTGGAACGTTCTGACTCTGAGAATTGTGACTAGGACGAGCATGTTCCAGAAAAATGTAGCCACCACAAGCATGGCAAGCAGGGTGAACGTCAAGACGCTGAACACCGTCTGGGGTCTGTAGACATTTCCATTTTCCGAGCTTTGATTAAAGGAGCTGTTCTGGCTGACATCAGCCATGTTGTTGAGTGCTCTTTTGTCCGCTTTGCACCACTTATAAAATAACAAGAAAGATCTTCACTGGACTGCAACAGCTGTAAAAATGGGAAAAAGGACATTTACAAATTCAGCTTTTGCAGATATTCAGTGCTGTCAACTGGAAAAAAATAGTGATATCCAGGCTACAGCGAAACACTTTAAAAGCCAAAGACGATGGAAAATGCAATGGAAAGAGAACTTCTTTGACCTGAACATGATAGGCATGATTAAATATAAAATAAGTAGAAAATAATTAGCCTGGTGGATCACAAATCCTTTTTGTACTTAGGGGGTATTTAATTGTCACTCTTTTCAAAACTATGAAAATGTGTTCTGTCTAAACATATTCATATCTTGGCAAGCATAATACAACGTACTTAATTTTTTTGTGGGATCATTTTATCAACATTGTTATTTGTGCATGAAACTTTTCAAAAATGCAGAGAAAATTCCGCTTTCAGTGCAGTCTTTGTTGTGTAAACATGACCTTAAACATTTTTAGAAGGCTATAGAAATAAAAGGCATTTAAAAACAATAGAGTACAAAAAACACTACCTCACGACCAATTCATACATATTTTACGAAGTGGCTAATTCGTACGACCTCACGTTTGTACGATCTGAGTGAAGGGGTTTAGGGGTGCGTTTAGGTGTGGGCAATACGTACAAATTCACACGAATTGTGCAACTCGTGAAAATCATATGAATTTGTACGCGCGAGGTTGTACGAATTCACATGAATTTGTCACCTAGTACAAAATGTTTAAATTGCTGTGAGATCAGGCTGGAATGGCTTCTAAAGAGTGAGCTAGCATGGCCAGAGCCCATTGCCTTTCATCAAAGAAAGGCAGACTACTAGCGAACAAAATCAAAGCCATTATAGCCTATTTGTGAAGTGGAACTTATTTACTCGAGATGTGATACAAGAGACATGAAAGCAGCATTTGTTTCAGTTACAGCAATGCCAATGGCTGTTGGCGTGACTATTAAGAAATATCTGAGCACTGTACAGTCTGCTTGTATTACCACACAAAAATGACCCAGAAAATACAGTGCAAAAGACATTTACCACAGATTCTTGTCAGTAGGCATTGTGTAAGAAAATATATTTTTAGCTGAAATGACATGCCAGAGAAAATATGCCATTTTCCATCTCTGGTGTGACAGGGATGACTTTGAAATGGCAGACTAAGGTAGATTCAGGCTGGAAACATTTCAACTGAGTAAAAACTTTACAGCCTGCTGACAGAGAGTTACAATAATTAAATAGTTATTTTCTCAATGACCTAATAGATTTTTTCCCCATCTGCCCAGGGTTAGCAGCCAGTGAGCAGTGACGTGTGCTCTATCCTTCTGAAGTCTGAATCTTCAGAAACATACTATTTTCTGCAGCCATTTGTGCTGATAATTAGATGTAAAACATAGCACCGGGTGTAACACTTCTCCTTCACAAATTGGATACTGGACTGTTAAATGATCCTTACTTCAACTGCTCTGTTTTAATGATCAAAGTGTTTGCATTTTGATATGCATCTTGCTGGGAGCTAAATCTAATGAAGTCTTTGATAATTTATTCATATTTAATGTGAGCGAAAAGCTTAAATCCATATTTTACTACAGGTGCGTACATCAATATTTTAGAGCATGTATTCCTTCATGACGCTATAGTCCCATCATGCTTTGTGACTGCATAATGAATCTGCCACTGGAATCTCTTCAAGATGCAATTGTTCGAAGAGGCAATTGCGCTTTCTAACAACGTCTGAGTGAAAATTGGCCAAACTGATTAAGCATTCATGTATGGCTTGGGGAAGTCCATGAGCAGAAACAATAAACATGTCAAACAGCAGAGTTGAAATATGGAAAGATTGCGGACCAAAATAGCCCTTCTCGTCTACCCATGCCTTAAGGGTATGAGGTTTTCAGGGGAAAAAGAATATATGCCTGATGTATGTAAAACATTAAAATATTCATAACACCTAGAGCATGTATGCACAATAAATCAATCAAATATTTTGTTCTACTGGTCTTCAGCCAAAATCAAACATCAGCACCAAGTGTCAAACTGTTCTTTTGGACAGTCTTTTAAAAATGAAACGCATGTGTGGGAAGTTAATACTTTCATAAACCACATCATTTTCTTTTAATCAAATATGAGACATTCAACAGACTGTGTCATCCGCTCTCACATAGCTAATGCCCTCATCTTTGAATCATTGCTTTAATGACAGTTAAAACAGTGCCGCGTCGGAGGGCTCATCTTAATCACACTGGCACTTCTTCACAGCGGATTCCTTCAAACGTAAGATGACAAGTGTTCATTTCAGTGCACTTACAGACCTGCTCACGAAGCTCCTTCAAATAGTTTCTGGCAGGTACATATAAACCACCAAATGTTTTTTGTTGGATGCATAATATGTGCGAGCACTTTATTAGTTTTCACTTTTAAAGGTGCACTCAGTGAGCTTTAAATGCTTTTTAGGACTTGATGACACCTTTTGCTGTTGATGCATGTTGTTTGTTTTGTTGTTTTTGTCTCATGCTACATCTAGAGTCAACATTCTCAGATTCAATGGCAATTATTTTTATGTGTTGTCGGAGGTTCACACGAATAAGCGGTCTGGCTGCTGCTCTGCACTGTGATCAGACTGCCGTGAGTTCTCTTCCCTGTGGTCGCTGTGCGTTGAATAGAGGCATTTTTCCTTGATCTGTGACATGGAAGCTGCTGGTCGTCACAGTTTGTTTAATCACTCCAGCAGAGACGGTTTGTTTGGACATTTTATATCTACAGTTCAGTCTGGTGGACTGTGCACGTGCTGATCCACAGAGGTGACTTCAGGTAAATTGGGACACATTGTCCCATTAGGAATTCTTCTTAATGAATCTCGACTCTGACTATGGTGTGTACATTGTGTTTGCTGTTAGTAGAATGAATGTTTTGTTTATATGTAGTTTTATTACATGTATCATCGGCCATGGGCACTGGCTGAAAGCATACAGAAAACAATATTGTTTTGTTATCACACTGTGAATTATTATTATTACAATTACTATCAACTGCATGGAAGTCTGGTCATAAGATCACCATATTGACAGCAAAACATGAACCACTCTATGTAGAATAAAACAGCTTTTTCTGCAAATCTATAGTTTACATTTACTTATTTCTCAAAAGTACTGTTCATTTGCAAAATGTCTTTATTTGCAACATGAGTGCATCTGTGCACTTTAAAGTGACTACATCAAAAGGTACTGATCTGTGAAGCCATTGATTTACATATGCTAAGCATCACTGTTACTTGCCCTGCAATTAACATTATGCAGAAAAGCTGTAAGTGCACGCGCATGCAGAAAAATCTGAATTCTGCACATTGCGCGACTTAAAAGCATTCTTAACATTAGGCTATTGCATGCAGGGTTATGGTATAATTATACATCGTATGTATAGTCATACACTGGACGAAGCTTAAAGGATTTTCTTAAAATTGTGGGTGAGAACTGAGTTGCACAAAGTGTTTGAGTAATGTTGTAGTTATGATTCGCAATATTTTGGTAATACAAGTAAACGTAGCCCACTAATGAACTGGAAAGACTACTTTTACGTGACATCTCCGCGAATACAGAATTTTTCAGTGGCACATAATGTAAGTCTGCGAGATTTACACGCGTACAAATTCACTGTATCTCACCACAGCTGGTTATTGTTTCCATCCCCTTCCCACTTACCTTTAGGCAAGAACACCTTTGCTCCAGTATCACCCCATTCGGTAGAAAACAGTATCCTGAATGAACACCGTCTATCAGTCGCTGGCTGTGGTGTTCAGAGGAGTGACCGAGCTACTGCAGTTTCTCCAGTCGCCACCTCGGCGCAGACCACATGGATGCAAGGTTAAGAACATCGCGTTACCATTTCAAATCCCGGTCAGATCAGGAGATGCTCCCTCATGTAAAAGAAAGACGTTGCGTAGTGGTGTGTAGGCTATATTGTTTCTTCCATTTGATTGCAGTTTTTGCACAGAGGATATTTCATTGACCGAGGCAGCTATTGTCAGCATGTGAAAAGCAAACAAACACAGACTAATACATTATTTTCTAACTAAGCTACATGATATTTACTTTGCACCTACACCTAACGCTCGCTTACCCTCTCTTGTTGACATTAGATCTAGACAGAAAAAAAGCAGTTGTAGTATTATGTGGATTTTCGAGCGTTTTAAATTGCGAACTTCGCAGAATTTTATTATTTAGTTTAAAGACGTTTAAATAATAATAAATAAATAAAGTAAAATCACACAAAATGAAAAGTGAATAAACAAAGACAAATACAGAACAATCTACTTCATTAGCTGGTTTTATTATTGGTTTTGGATACGTTACGTTATGAAAGAAAACAATGAGCAGAAAAAAAGAGAAATGTAGGCTATCCTGTCTTTGCAAATACTGATTTATTAATTTACATTTTATATGAAGGAGTCATTTTTCTTTACATACCAACAAAAATCCATATTTTTATCCATATTTTATGCATACAGATGTTTTCTGCCTGTCCCCTTCCGGCCAGTGCATTATAAAATTAAAGACTTATTTTTTTTCTACTTTTGTGAACAATATTTTATGATGCTTTAGTAGCTTTACGTTTCACTAGATTATATGTCACTGTCAGCCCTATTACATCATATTGTCCTTATTAAATTAACGTTACATTAAGTGTTTGATGCCTTTACTTGAAATTAACTAAACCAATCGATATGATGATGATAAAATATTTATTAAAGTTCAAATAAAGTTAAGTGTAGAACTGTGTAGCCAAATCACAGATCAGTTTGAATCCAAATTCAAATTTACATTTCATCCTAATTAAAAGGTGCTGGGTTATACAGATGAAATAGCCACAGACAGACAGACAGAAGTGTTTCATATTTGGCGCTTTAATTGATGTAAATAAGCGCGTGAAAGATGAAGCACCGCCCACAAATGTGACATATTGCACAAATATAGGGGTGTTGAGAAATAAGCAGTGCATTTCGTTTAATAAAACTGCATAATTCCTGTCCACAAATTATATAAAAAAAACACAAAGTAATTATTTCTGATAAAATAATTTATAATTTTGTGCTTGTATATTATGTATTTACCAGACATAAATGCGTAAAAATATTGATCTCCCCCCACGAAAGACATGTAAGGGTCCGGAGCCCGCCGAATCCTCTTTGGCGCTTCTGTACCTTTTTCCTATGAGGCCGGTTGTACGCTAATCTGACAGCAACATAATGCTTACTTTCTGCTGAAAAATTAATTAACTTAGTATAAAAAATGTCGGAAGAAGACTTAAAAGTACCGGAAGAGCTTTTCAAGGACGTGAAGTTCTATGTGGTGGGAGACATCGATCAGAAGGTACATTTAACAGTAGTATGCTATTCATTTAGCCTTTTGGCTAATGCTGTACTGACTGGTGTTAGCATGAAGGCTAACCCACAGCAACTCTCAAAACATGGGGAAACCTAGAATATCCCTACGCACAAATTGTATTTAATGTTATTCTTAAATACAATAGGCTTTGTTAATTCAAGTCGCCCTCTTTCGTATGTCTGGTGCCTGTATCTGCTGATAGCGAAAGAACTGTTTACAATGTTAGCCATTGTCAGTGACAACAATGCGACACTTCTCACGTTGGGCTCATCTTTGAGTTGTTTTAACGATTTAATTGCGATCCTGCCGCTTAAGTGTGTGTAAACAATTTTTTTTTTTTTTTTTGCCAACGATAGCTTGTATTTGAACAGAAATGCAAGCAAATGGAATAACGGTAGCATATGTAGCCCTTTTTTCTCCTAGTGTCTTCTGGCTTCAATATGGACCTTTGCTCTCAGTTGTCTTATTGGAATTTGTGTAGTTTTCATGAATATTCAGAGTACTCACTTGCATGATTTATATATTGTTCCTGGTACATCAATCAGTATACAGACAATGTTTTGTTCAATAAATTGACTGTTATTTGACTGATATGGTAATGATCAATTCCTGAAATATGCTGATAGGTTGTACAACTTCTGAAAGCTGGGAAAGCAAAAGAAGTGTCTTACAATGCCCTCGCCACACATATTATAGCAGAAGATGGGGACAATCCAGAGGTTGGGGAATCCAGAGAGGTCTTTGACTTGCCTGTTGTAAAGGTAAACACACAGTATTGAACTGGTTATGCACACGACATTTACAGTTGGCAATAATTTAGACTGATCTCCTGCTTGTATTAGATGCGCTGCATTGTTAAACATTCACAATGCTTTCTGTTTCAGCCGAGCTGGGTGATCCTGTCTGTCAAATGTGGAGACCTGCTGCCGTATCCTTCCATGATTAATGGGTGTTTGCAATTAATGCAACTTTGCAACTAATGACTAGTTAATGATGAATAGCATGTTGTTTAGATATTTATTTATCTTGACTGTTAATCAATCAGAGTTACAGGATTTTCCCCAGAGTCAGGACAAGTGTTCTTTGGAGTTACAGCATGTCTGCCACATGTAAGTTTTGCCTGCATATTCTGCCAGTTCATTCAAATCTGTCAGGTAGCAGGATCGATTTTAGTTTTTACCAGTCTTGTCATTTTTATAGCTGTCAGAGGATCTCAACGCACTTTGGGCCTTTGTAACATTCTATGGAGGTGATTCTCAGCTTCACTTTAACAAGAAGTGCACACATCTGGTAGTGCCTGAACCAAAGGGGGTAAGTGCATGTCTGTTTTAATGCTTAGAATCAATGTTTACTAATGGTAGTTGGATGTCAGTCAGATTAGGCTGACTACTAATACTTAATGCATGGTGCACAGCAAGGCATGGTACGTCGATACAAAGTTTTACGCTCCACTCTCCAAAGTATAGTGAGGGAGGTGTGCGAGATCCAGCGGCTCAGTTAAATTTTACGACTAATAGAGTGACTTTAACAACTGCTATCTGGAAGACTCAGTCTTGGTTTATGTCTGTGGGTTGTTTGTTATTGGATCAATTGAGGGAAGGAATTGGATTGCTGGTTTTATTTTATTGGGTCTGTTTTTGAGGTCTGAGGGCTGTATTGAAAAAAGGCTTAGTTTTATTACTCAACATCTTAACCATCTAGGTTTTCAATGCCTACTAAGCTACTCTTATTAACCAAACAAATGTCATTGGTATTATCTAGTGAGCACCCATAAACCTTTCTGATTTAACTCAATATATTGAGAAAACCCTTGTGTGCGTATAATAGTGAAAATTATACAGTGGTCAGTTGTGGACTTTTCAGCATGTGGTCTTCAGAGTGTACTGTGACTTTAACTCAGTGTTTGGGGGTTGACTGACAAACTGCGGCCCCTAAACACTGAATTAAAGTCACTCTGAAGCATCATGATATGGGGCTGTTTCTCTTACTATGGTGTCGGGCCTATTTATCGCATACCAGGGATCATGGATCAAT
>JAUMHP010000041.1:10390528-10408983 GCA_032361065.1 Enteromius trimaculatus | reverse complement strand
TTTTGAAGTAAAATATAATGTGCAGTGTTCCCAATAAATGGAAATAAAAATATTATAAGAATTCTGAGCTTTACTCAGGTTTTAAAAACACTGCTATTATTTTGAACAATACTGTATCTGTAAAACACTAATTATTTGATTGCTCTCATGCTTTAGTGTAAGGCTTCAATGTTGCAGATAAAAATGATTTGTGTTTTTAAATTTATTATTGTTATGATCATTGTTATTTTAAGTAACAATTATTATTATCAATAATAATAATACCTGCTCCAGGTTTGCTTTGTTTGTTTGTAGATCTGCACAATTTGACCAAACATGGTTTTTATAGCTATTTTGTTATAAAATTTAAATGGTAATAATACTAAGCAAAATGTCTAATATTATGTTTGTAATAATAATTAACAGTACTTTATAATAATACTGTAACAGTAAATGTTACAATATAACATACACATAATTTTTCTTTCTTTTTTTTTTACAAAACTGCATGAAGCCCTTAAATCTTTTCTTGTTGACAACAGTCAGTTTGTAAGAGCTTCTCTTTACAAGTTTGGCAGGATGGTTGGTGAATTTTGCGTTTTCAAATGCACATTATAAGCAACCTAAATTTGCTGCACATGCAGAAATGATTTTATCTGGGGAAGCTTTTTTTTTTCTGTGAACCACAGCAGCGCATATAATTTATTGAATTAAATTGCAGCCTTTGTGATTTGATAATCGCACTGGGCAATGTTGTTTGTTTAGAGTTTAGTTTTGATTAGTATAATTAGTTTAATGTGTTTTTTTTCTGTCTTTTTTTAGGCCAAGTATGAATGTGCTTTGCGGCATAGTAACATTAAAATAGTAACTCCAGAATGGATTTTGGACTCTGTAAAAGAAAAGAACAGGAAGGATGAGACTCTGTATCACCCACGTCTCACAGTATATGAGGCACCAGAAGAGGAGGGCAGTGAGTATGAAAGGAGCTCACGTTCTGAAGGCAGCTACAGTGACAGACGCTCACCTCACAGCCGACGGTCCAGCCCTACATCATCCCGTGATGCTTCCCCAGTAGGCAGGCGTAGTCGTTCACCCTCACCGAAACATGAACGCAAATCAGAGTTGATGTTTGATGACTCTGATGACTCTTCCCCAGAGAAGGAGGACCGTAACCTGAACTGGACCCCAGCTGAGGTGCCACAGCCTGGCCCCGCCAAGCGGCGACTACAACCTGGCAAAGAAACGGGTTTGATCAATCTCTGTGCCAATGTCCCACCTGTACCTGGAGGCTTTGGGCCTCCAGATTCTCGGCTGGTCAGCACAGGTGGAGGTGTGCCTCTAGGGGTGGAGAGATCAGATGTCATGGGTGGTTGGAATCCAGCTGCTAGGACTCTGAGGAACATTACTAACAACACAGACACGCAACAGGCCTCACGACCCTCCAATGTGGCACATGTAAGAAGCTTGGATTTAAATGTAGTGGTACTGACATTTTAAAAACATCCATTTCCTACTAATATCTGAGCGCTGTTGAGCAGATTCAGTGCTAATTAGTCATTTGTGTTTAGATGCTCAACCGACTGATTGGCTAGGAGCATGTGAACACAATGACCAATCAGCGTTGTTTCAGAATATGCTCAACAGCGTTCAAATTTTAGTGGGAAATTGGGGTTTTACAAATTTTTTTACATAATGGTATTGTGGTTGGTACTTTTAACAATAATATTGTGAAATATTATTTCACTTTAAAATAATAATAATAATAAAATATTTTCTTTTTTAATATATATATTTTTTTACATATAGTTTATTCCTGTTATGGCAAAGCTGCTTTCTTATTATTTATTCTGTTATTTCAGATCCTCCAGAGTCTTTCAGCCTCCTCTAAAGGTGTGGCGGAGCACATGGGAAATCAAGGCCAGCCTGGCGTTCCCAACCAGCTTCTGTTTAATCCAGTTAAGTCCCAGCAGCAACTACTGCCTGAAGCACAGCAGCAGTTAATACAGCAGCAGCAGTCACATCAGCTACCACAACAGCAACACCCGCAACAAATGGCACAACAGCATCCTATGATGCTGCCACAGGTCATGCAGATGCACCAGCAGCAGCCACAACAGCCGCAGCAGCCACAGCAAGGCTTCTCTCAAATGCCTCAGCAGTCCCATCAGTTCTTACAGCAGCAGATGCATCAGCAGATGTATGCACAACAACAACAACAGCAACAACAACAGCAGCAGCAGCAGCAGCAACAACAACAACAACAACAACAACAACACACATTCCCACAGCAACAAATTCGACCACCTCAGCTCCCAAGGCCACCTTTGCAGCAGCAACATGCATTGCAGCAACAGTTGCAGCAGTTACAACAGCAGCATAGGCTCCAGTTGCAGTTACAGCAGCAGCAACAACAACAACAACAGCAGCAGCAACAACAACAACAACAACAGCAGCAGCAAAACCAGCAGCAGATGCACCAACAGCATTTGCAGCAACAGCAACAACAACATTTCTTACAACAGCAACTCCAACAGCAGCACATGCAACAGCTGCATCAACAGCAGCAAATGCAGCAGCAGCATCTGCAGAACCAGCAGTCTCTACAACATCAGAACCAGCAGGTTACTCAACATCAGACCCAGACCATGCTGCAACCTCCAGTGATGGCTACACCGCTACACCAACTGTTCGGACACGAGCCAGGTCAAGACAGTAAGTGCAGCGACTGCTGCTTTTTTTTATAACACACAGGTTCGCACAATATAAATAGTTTCTTTGTTTTTGAGATGGATGTGGATTCTTACATTTTAGCTCGAACTGTGATTTCTACAGAATTACAATACGGAAGGGAGAATTTAACATCATGCTTTTTTATTTTCAGTCCCTGAAGAGGGATTCCTGGTTGGCTGTATTTTTGCAATTGCAGACTATCCAGAACAGATGGCTGATAAACAATTACTGGCCACATGGAAAAGGGTAAGCGACTCCACCGCATCTTGGATAATAATTAGTCACACAAATATGTTACCTAGTGACGTATACCAGTAACAGGCAGAAGATTTGAAAATGTAACAAATATTTCTTTTAAATATTTCTTTATTGTGCACTTTTTTTTTCATGTCATAATGCAAATAAGACATTTTTATTTTGCACACAGATCATTCAGGCAAATGGAGGGACTGTGGACTCTGCTCTCAGCCGCTGCACTCATTTACTTTGTGAGAGTCAAGCCAGCAATACCTATGTCCAGGTAAACATAAAAGCTTCTTTTGAAAAGAAGCAAGCATTATACATTATCCTTACCGTCTGTCCATATGCGTAGTGGTTTAATTGGTGGGAAAATGTCCTGAATGTTATGTCTGGTCTGTTAGACTACTCTCTGTCGTGACATTTACTAATGATCTGTTATTAAACTGTTTTTCCTGCACCAGGCTCTGAGAGAGGGAAAACGTTGTGTGACGGCTCACTGGCTTAACACTGTTCTTAAGAAGAAGAAGATGGTTCCCCCTCACAGGACCCTTCATCTTCCTTTCACCTTCCCTCCAGGGGCCAAGCCTTGCTCGCAGCATGTAAGAACCAGTCCTTTCAGTTCAGTGGCTGTAGTTCAACATCAAATTAAATAAGGGCTGGGTAAAAAATATCAAAATGATTAGCTTTCATTTGAACAGAATTAATTTCTGTTAAAATAGTCTTTTAATCTGTACCTGTTAAAGGACTGTGGCAGTGAATATTATTGCATTTGTTTAACCTTAAATCAGAATTCTTAAAATATTATGATTATTTAAAATCATTATTTTAAATCTCAAATATTATTGATCATTATAATAAAATTAACAAATAAAAAAAATGTTCACACTAAAGTGCATAAACTATTCTTCTTGATATTGAATGAATGCAAGGTCAAATTCTGGAAATTGGTGCCAATCACACTGCTTGTACATTAGCTTCAGTGTCATTATGTGATATTGTTTACTTTTTGTTGTAACAGATCATTTCTGTGACTGGATTTGTGGACAGTGATCGTGATGATTTGAAACTCATGGCGTATCTTGCAGGAGCCCGATACACAGGCTATCTTTGTCGTAGCAACACTGTACTCATCTGTAAAGAGTAAGAACCATTTTTCAACTGTTTTTATTTATTTATTATACTTTTGTTTCTTTTGTAAATCTAGATTTATTTTTCCACTATTACTGTTTATAGAAGTATAGTCAACTTTTTTTTCAGTTTTTCTTTCAGTGGTTAATATAAGTAGTTTTTTATTATTATTTAGTTTTTTTTGTTAAACAATGCAGTTTAATTTTGAATTCTCTTATAAGGCAGTTAATAAAGTTTTTACTCCTAACAATTAAGCAAATATATTAAAACGACAAATCACATTAATTGTTTCATATTGTTCTAAAAAAAAGCTCAGTCTTATTATTTATATATGCAATGCCGTCTCTTTCAATGGCATCAGACCGAGTGGGCTGAAATACGAGAAGGCGAAGGAGTGGAGGATCCCATGTGTGAATGCCCAATGGCTGTGTGACATCCTGCTGGGGAACTTTGACGCTCTCCGGCAAATCCAGCACAGCAGATACTCCCAGTTCAATTTGCCAGAACCGCTGGCACCCAACCCTCATCTTGTGCACAACCTTCTGAGTAAGCTTTATTCTAAACAGCAATGTAATTTGGAGTTATTGCAATTCTATAGCTGCTAGATTTCCAAGCTATTGAGAAGGTAGAACATAACGGGCTCTCATTTTTGCGGTCAGGTGCTTGGCGTATTCCTGTGAAGATCTCACCGGAGGCGTTGGCGGTGAGTGGGCTCTCACACGGACACACTCTTGATTGCTCTCGTTTGTGATGCTTGAGCCTTGCAGTCAAAGTCCTCAGCGGATACACATGTAACAGCATGTCTGGGCAGAATTGTATGTGTTGAGACTCACAGTCATCTTTTTTGTTGTCGCCTCACACAGAGCTTACGTCTGCAGCTGAAACAGAAACAGGCTGATGTCGGTTTGCAGCCGCCCAACAAGAGGCCCAAGTGAGTTCAAGATTCAAATCTAGATTGTGCTGTTTTCAGATGCAGTTTTTCTCTTGTATGTCTTTAATGTCCAAACTATTTTGGACTGGGAGACTACTTATTATATGAACAAGTTCTTACCTTCAGTAAAACGAAAATCTCCTGGAGGACATACAAGCATACCTTGCTGTATATACAGAGTAGCATAACAAATGTGTTTTAACGCCATTAAAGGTGCATGTTTGTGTTGAGTGGACAGGGCTTGCACAGTTAGAGAAATCTGTATGCCCATGCTTTGGTCATGATGAAATTTTCTTCATGTACATATGCTATTTTATACCTACTTAAGCCTTAAACAGGGGATAAAACTGATAAATGAATCTTCTATAAAAATAGTGTAAAGTACATAAATATGGAAAACTTTTAGGGGAAGAATGATGAATAAGTAATGCTCTCTCTTATTTTATAGGTTAGAAGAATTGCCAACACCTACGAAAAAGCTTCCACCCGAGTCCACACCTTACGTGCTTTTCACAGGCTTCGAACCTCTGCAGGCACAGCAATACATAAAAGTAACTAAACGCATGCACACTTTTTGTAGGCAGTATTTTTAAGAAATAATAAGATGTCTATAGTCACTTTGTGTCTAGCTGTCTCAAGGCTGCTGAAAGCTCTGAAAATGAACATGTTTGTAAAATGGTCATGAGCTCATTTCCTAAGAGCACTGAGAAATATATTGCTTCAGTAAGTAACCCTCATGGTGTTCTGCTTGCTCTTCCCTGCATCCTTTTATCATCTCTCTTTCTCTCTCCTTGGCTGCAGAAATTGTATGATCTTGGAGGGGAAGTGGCTGACAGCGCTCAGAAGTGCACTCATCTGGTTGCTAACAAAGTGACAAGAACTGTGAAGTTCCTCACTGCCGTATCTGTAGTCAAGCACATAGTCACTCCAGAATGGCTGGAGGAAAGCTGGAAAAGTCAGAAATTTGTGGGTAAGTCAGTGTGGAGTCTAATTTATTTTTCAATCGATTATTACTGATTTGTGGACACTCTGGGGAGCCTTGCTTCATTTTCCAGCAAGAAATGTTTTGTGATTTAAAAATTAAATAATAATGTTGTGTAATGAAAAATGAATCGGAATATAGTTGGTTTTAGAGTTCACAAGCAGTTTCCTTAGAAATGGACAAGCAGCCTCAACCCACCTCCCACCTCCGATAGTCATTTCTTTACCTATTAGGAATGTGCTGGAGTGGAAAGTTTCATCGGTGCTGCCAATTTTTTGACACCAATGTCAAGCTCACTCTTGTCACAAGACGACCAACCTGTCACCCTGATATATTTTTGGCTTGTTTCAGATTTTTCAGGCAGGTTTGAAAGGATTTTGAATATTCCAAATGCTTTGAAATTTGTTTGTCAGAGTTGAGCACTTTTCCAATGAGCAAGGATATATTGACATTGCCAGAACACAAGAGTGTAAGAGGAGCTGGAAATGGTCTTGTTTCCATTCTGCACAAATTGGTATAAAAAATGTATTTCTCCTTGGATTTATTTTATTATTTTTTTCTTCACTCAAAATTTCTACATTTTAAGTCTTGTGTATTTGCCAAACTCTGATCTAGAATGTTTTGACAAATTTACAACAAATGGAGCAAAATGAGGTATATGATCTACTTTAAGTAATGTTACACTCAAACCAGTGGCTGTAATTTAAAGGTGACAATTTGTTATTTATTCACGTTGTTCCAAATTCAGATTTTCTTCTTTGGACCATTAAACTTTAAGACGTACATTTATCATAAACTGTCTTTCTGCATCATGTTGTGCAAAAGAAAGTCATATGATCAAGTAATGTTCTTTGAGACCAGTAGATATGTCTGTGTTGTGCATCCATAACGCTAACATGATTTGTTCCTCAGATGAGCAGAGCTACATGCTGCGAGATGCAGAGGCAGAGGTGTTGTTCTGTTTCAGTCTGGAGGAGTCACTGAAGAGAGCTCATGCGGCTCCGCTCTTTAAGGTTAGGAGCTTTGGGATGTATAAGAGTTCATCCTCTCTATCACTTCCCCACTTTAGTGCGTGTACTTCAATTCAAACAAACTTGTTCATGTGACTCTGCAGAGGATAGGCCAAACATCTGTGTATCTCTGTTCTGTATTGGATATCAAAAGGAAGTGTGTGTAAAGTCGTCTTTTTCTTATACAGGGAAAGTATTTCTATATAACTCCAGGAATCTGTCCGAGCCTCAGCACAATGAAAGTTATAGTGGAGAGTGCTGGAGGGAAAGTGCTGGCCAAGCAGCCCTCCTACCGCAAGATCATGGAGCACAAGCAAAACAAGGTAACCCTAATCAGATCCCCAATACAGAGGAGTGTGGGGCTGTTGTATTGATTCTGATGCGGAGTCACACTCGACTCGCTCAATTAACACCTGTTTACCACCAACTCAGCTGTTCTTTGTATGTTGTGCTCTTTTTGTTTTGTTTGCTGCTGCTTTGAGACACAATGTGAAATCAAAGTACCATTTGAAGGGAGTTAATGCTAGTAGATAAACACTTTAGGCTTAGTAATATAATAGAGAACTGTAGATCAAATGTTTGGAGGCAGTAAAATTAGTTTGTAAATTTCTCCTTTTCAGCAAGAATGCAGTAAGTTGATCAAAAGTGACAGTTAAAGCCATTAATATTTATTTATTGACAACAAATACATGGTTGCAATGCTTTTTTGAGTTTTCTATTCATCAAAGAATCCTGTAAAAATGTTAAGCAGCACAACTGATAGTCAAAAAACAACTCAAACTAATGGAATTGAGGCAATCAAGAAATCATATAGACCTGATTAAAGTGCACAAGTGGCCAAACAATGCTTTAGCTAAAGGCTGCCATTTAAAAGTACTATGCATAATATAAATATACGTGCACAAAATTACAGTAACTAATTAATTGTAATTAATTCTTTTATTTGACAAGGACACTTTACATTTGTGATGTTAGAAGAGTTCTATGTGCATATGCATCAAAAAGTACCACTTTCCACAGAAGTATTAATGCTTTCAACAACACGGATAATAATAAATGTTTATTGAGCATTTAAAGGCAGGGAAGCCAACGTTGATATTTGAAATCACCAAAACAATCACGCCCCTACCCCAAAAGGATCTTGCCCCTTTGATAGCTCAGCCCCACGCATGCATAGCTAAAGCAACCCAGTCAACGAGTTCTGTGAAACAAAGCTGTACCAATGTTACACCGTCTATAGGGGACGCGAGTGGTGCGACAAAATACTATAGAAGTCATTATAATCAGTGAAGCTTACTTACATGGGACGCGAGCGGCGAGACAAATCTCAGACCGAAAACCGCTATTCTCAGCAGATAACTTTTATTATTATTTATGACGCACTTAAATGAATTTTAAATGATTTTCAACGGTCGCTTTATCACGTCCAGTCAAGAAGAACCAAAACAACCTCGGGCGTCTGCTTGCAGGCCTTCCACTCTTGGCTTATTGTTCCGCAGACATTTTACTCTTTTGCTCTTCATCTTTCTGTCACTCTGCTCGGCTGTTCACTGAACACTGTCTCCTCCACGTCACAAATAGACACGCCCATTACTGCTGATTGGCTACAAGTTTGTTTTGCTATAAATCCTATACCCTGCCTTTTTAAAGAATTCAAATTGTCCTAATTTTAAGTTATAATAAGCATTGTAACAATAATTATACACAAGTTTGTTCTGTAGGCGTTCGTCTGTGTAATAACTGACACTCATTCATGTTTGTTTTAGAATTTACCAGAGATTATTTTGATAACCTGTGAAAATGACTCCCATCTGTGTCGAGAGTACTTCCTGAAGAACATCGGTAAGAGGGCATATCCTTTAGGCCCAGCTGCCATCTCAACATTTCTCTCTGTATAATATAAAACCACTGTAGTCGGAAATGCAACGTGTACACCTTCAATCAGTCAAGGACATTCTAATGATTTTTTTGATGTCTTCATTTCAGACGTTTACACTGCTGAGCTCATATTGACGGGGGTGTTGACTCAAACCTTGGATTATGAATCATATCCTTTTAAAATGCATGCAAGATTTAACAGACACATGATACAATAGCTTTCAAATGATTTCCGAATCAACATCTGAATGAAGCAAGAATTATTTTATGTGATTTAAGCTTTGTTAAACTCGTCATCATAACAACTTTTTTATAATACATGTTCATTTATTAATTGATTTATGTATGTATGGTTTATTATTCTCCTTAACGATCTCACATATAAATTTACATGATGTCCTTGTAAGGACATGAATTTTATATGACTGCTGATGCCCTGTTCTGGATCAACGCTAAAGGTTACTTTTAAAATTTTAGTGTACAGTCAAGTTATATTTCAATGTTTGTATTTTATTACTTGATTTAATAAATAATTTGTTACCAGTTTTGTAAACAAAGTAACAGTGAATCTAAATAAATTACTGTTATTTGTAATGGCTGTTTTAAATGAAGGCAGAGCTATGTTTTTACTGTGATTTAAATGTTTGCCCCTTTTATGGTTTTGCAATAAAATCTGAATTTGATTGTGTTTTAAAGAGCGACTCTGTCAGTATATCTGTTCCATCTGTTGGAGACATTGAGTAGTATTTGTGACCCTGGACCTCAAAACCAGTCTTAAGTCGCTGGGGTATATTTGTAGGAAATAGCCAAAAATACATTGTTTGGGTCAAAATTATAGATTTTTCTTTTTTGCCAAAAATCCTTAGGATAGTAAGTAAAGATCATGTTCCATGAAGATAAATAGTAAATTTCTTACTAAAAATATATTAAAACTTAATTTTTGATTAGCAATATGCATTGATAAGATCTAATTTGAACAACTTTAAAGGTGATTTTCTCAGCATTTAGATTTTTCTCTACCCTCAGATTCCATATTTTCATATAGTTTTATCTCTGTCAAATATTGCCCTATCCATCTAAATCATACATCAATGGAAAGCTTATTTATTCAGATCATATATAAATCTCCATTTTGGAAAATGAACACTTCACATTTATAAACGTCAGGTTTAGAAGAGCTTTTTGTGCACTAAAATGGTTTTACAAAAACAAAAATGCAGCCACTTTTGGCAGGTCGCAAAACGTATTTACACAACGACTCCCAATCTTGTCGTCTCACCTATGCTTTTGGGAGTACACACTGTTCTCATTGAGGCATTCTACTCTTAAAAGCATTATTCCTGATAGACAAAATTCAATTAAATGCTAATGAAGTGTTAGAGTACTTACCGGTGGAAGGCAATTGTGTGCTGTCAGACAGTTCGCCTGGGGTGATCCCATGGCTCCTGAGCTGGGTTGTGGAGTGGAGCTGCCAGTAATGCCCTCTAAAATGGGATAAATTAAAACTTACCCAGCCAAGGTCATGTGCCAGAAATGCAACAGGGGAAACAATAGGTACTTCGCTCAGAGCTTGAGATCACCCACTCCGGTGTGATCGATACATCATCTACGCTAAGAGTGTCTTCACATTTCTTTTGTTTTAGAGTACAATAATACATAATTAATACATAAATCTATTGAAGCAACATCTTTTTTTATTCCATACATTCATTTTTCTATTGCTACAAAATGTGTTTTTAATATTTGGCTATCTGGATATGTTACAGTAAATAAGCTCTAGCAGAAGACCGAGAAGCATAAATGTGCTTGTCCTTTTTTTAAAGGTACAGGAATACAAAGAAACAGCAGTAGCTGTCGCAGCCTTCTTAATTTCCTATCCAATCGACACTTGTTAATTGCGATGAATTAAAAATGCAAATTAGTGACCAGATCTTTGATTAACTTACACAAGTTCCTTGTTGGTTTGTTAATGTCCTCAAAGATTTATGATGTTGATGCTCTTGTACCATAAAACATCAGGAGACACAATAATTAATCTTAAATGCTAAAAGGACTCCCGCTTTAATTACTCTTGTTCTCCTCCTCTCTGTAGCATTGTAGCATTTGGACTCCTCACTTCTTAATGGTAAATGTATTATAATATACAAATTACATGCTAATTAGATGGCGCAAAGCTTAGGGATTCAGTCATTCTAAAATTTGCATATGAACTAATTATCTTTCATTAAAGCTGGCTAATTACAAATTCGAGGAGGACCTGGAATGGGGGGAAAAAAGCAGCGTTCTTTTGTCCAGACAGTGTTTTTATCTCTAATTATTGGATTGTATATCTCTACATTTGGAAAAACTGATCAATTCTTAAAATAATAATTTATATGAATGATTATTTTCCTTTATTTAAAAAGGCCTGGAGTGAATACCGCAGTGCTTAGTATGTGAATGGCAACAATAAATCTGATATTTTAAGCTGATGATCAAGTGCACCATGTGTCTGAACAGGTACGCTAAATTAATTCTTTAAGACTGAATTGAACTTGGCGTTAGAAGTAATGCATATCTAAGTGCGGAGGAGAAGTCCAAATTAATAGATGTGCCAATCATTTGTCTCAGAGGAGTTTTGCTGTCCACATAATAGATATGACTCTTACATCAATCAGGTATTAATTGCTTTCATGTCTCATATAATGAAATGACTGCTAAGGGGCATAGGCACAGTTCTAAAATGGCTTTTGAAACCCATTTTTAAAGACTTTTGTTTAAGATCCTCACTTCAGCTTATCTGATATCTCAATATAGCCTTTCTTAAATTGTTACTTAAAGGTCTGGAACAGTAATGGGCTACTCTGGCAGCATCACGTCCAAAGTATATCATAGTAAGGCATGTTAATAAAAGGGGTAAAAAATATTGTCAGTATTGGTATTTTTTTTTTTTTATGGGTCAGTAGCTTGTTACTGAGTCAATATTTGTTTCTGCTACAAAGTCCAGATATGAAGCAAGATTACAACAAATACGAAATCAATAATTAATAAATATTAAATTATTATTCCTGTTGAGCTTAAGGTTATTACAGCGTGTCTGTTTTCAATGAAAAATCCTGCAAGTGAGTGCTGCCCTCTGCAGTTGAATACTGAAGCGATGTCGTATGGTTTAATCAGGCCTTGAAACAGGTTCAAATGAAAATTCTGTCATCATTTACTCACCCTTGAGTAGTTTCAAATCTGCATACATTTCTTTTTTCTGCTGAACACAAAGGAAGATATTTTGAAAAAAGTTTGTAACCAGGCTGTTTTGGCCGGGTCACCACTGATTTCCATAGTATTTGTTCCCCTACTGTTTAAGTCAATGGTGACCCAAAGCAACCTGGTTACAAACATTTCTCAAAATATCTCTTTTGCGTTCTGATTTTTGTTTGCTAGAGAGACAGGTGTGACGTGTTAACATTCGCTTTGAATTCTGTTCTGCGTAATTGTTTTAAAAAAAATGCATTTGTCAGACATTTCACACATTCACATACACAGCATTTAAATAAAAACATGAAAAAATACACTGGAAGCCCTTTATTCGATAAACATCTCTGGCAAGCATTTTCTTCCAAACTATTTTTGTACAATTTATACAGTGTTACAAAATCAGAGGTAATATTTACAGCCTTTTCCTTTTGCAGAATCCATGGTTAAATATCTGTAAAGCATGCATAGGAGTTACATTTGGCAATTTAAAACATTATTTTCATATCCAATATTTTCGAGAATAATATTTAGCAATTTAGAATGTAAATCACTATATTGTTTGGCATTTGACATTAGCTATTTGAAGGAGTACAAGAATAAAGTAACACAAAGCTATAGGCTACAGAACCACTACGATGGTTGCACATCATCCACTCACACTACAGTTTATACACCTTTCCTTTAAATGAAAAACAAAACTTTGGTTTTATGGCAAAACACAAAAACTGCATACTGTTAAAACTGGCAGTGCACTGGAAACAACAATTCAGATTAAATTTGGTCAAATTTCTTTCAAACTGTCAAATCAATCACCACAAACCTGTTAAACCATTTCTGATAGGGCTCCAAAAGTCTGAAATATCTGATGAATCTGATGGGGTATTCAATACACCATGTTCTACATAAAATTATAATGATTAAAGTTTGTGTGAAACCTAATAATCATGTTCTCCAGCATGATTTGAGATGATCCATAGAGCACCTTATGCTTTAAAAGAAGCATGAACATTGATAATGTGTACAGAGTAACAAATGTGCTTTGTTGACCCAGTCATTTGCTTCTAATGACCTAGAAGAATAACAAAACAAAAAAGATTTTACGAAGGTTTTGTTTTTATCACTAGACTTTTGGAGCCCACCATATAATACTAATCTAAAAACAAAACACTCAGTACTATCATATATTCATCTCATTTCCTTTACATGCAATTCCTGTAAGTAAACAAACGCACCTCTATAAAATAAAAAGCCAACACTGTCAAATTGAATCCCTCGCATATACCAAAATAAAATCCATAATATGAGGTTCTAGATTCGGAACCACTTATGGGTTTCATTGGAAGTGCACAAAGACAATAACACCACCCCAAATACACAGCAACTAAATCAGTATTTGCGTTACACCTTAAATACCAAGAGAGACAAGAGAGAAACGGACAGCTCATGCCATGTTCCCGGTAAAGGATGCTGGTGTGATAGCGGCTTGGCGGCTGCTGAAGCTGGGCATGTGTACAGCTCGACCTCCCCGGCACATGGCAGTGGGAGACAGAAGGGATGGAGAGGAAGGGGATGAGGAGGACGAAGTAGAGGTCGGAGAGACAGAGGAAGAGGAAGAGTATGAACTAGAGGAGGATGACGATGAGCAGGAATAGGAACATGACTGGCCATTTTGAGTCTGAGGAGGAAGGGTTAGGTTTTGACCTTCTGGCCGCTGAGAGGGCGAGATGGGTCTACAGCTGGGCCAGCTCAGGCTGAGACATGGGATAGAGGACTTAGAAGAAAAGGAAGAGGTTTGGTTAGTAAGCCTAGAACGAGCAGCACGGGTTGAGTTACGCTTCCATGAGCTAGGTATAAAAGCTGGGATCTTAGAAGCAAGGAAAGCATGTTTACTATTCCCACCAGCTTTCATAGCACTCCCGTTAGCCTGCGAACAGAGATGCCGGAAGACACGGAAAGTCAAGTAGGATGATAACACGTACGTGAAAATATAGAGCTCTATATTCCATAAAAATATTCTACAGTACAACACCAACAAAAATATTACTCTTGTAACAAAAGGCATAATTTTGTTTCTTTTCTCTTACAGTCTATTTCACACATTAAGCAGTAAAGAGAGAAAAGAAGGAATAAAAGGAAGAATTTGGGCACCAGGTTCTTCAAAATATCTTCATAATCCAAAGAAAGGGAAATATAAACCAGCACTCCCCAAACAACACAGTAGTTGCAGCTCTTACGATTGACTTGTTGGTTAGCAATAGTGGTGCAGTTTTCCTGTAAAGCTCAACTGGTAGAGTATAGAACTAACAACAGCAAGGTTGCAAGTTCGATTCCCAGGGAGTGCAAGGATTGGTAAAAAATTAGAAGCATATCTTGAAAGTGTCTATGTGTAGATGATAAACATGCACGAGGACTTGGTTGTGATGAATTGTACAGGAGATCCCAGTGTGTCCACAATAAAACTACTCAAAGACATTTCCCATCTGTCTTCATGTCTTACACTGCCCTACAGTAAAACTACCTGACGGAATTGCCTCTGGGAGTCCTGGAGCTTTTGAGGTTTTCCGGGTTTTTCCACACTCCCTGCTGGCTGCTGGCGAGACTTGGGTGAGGAAATCCGACTCGAAGCTGGAGAGTCACCAGAGTTCTAAAAAAAGATCAATAAGGAAACAATGTCAGCGATGGATTAGGGCGATTGATAAGTACAAGACAGAATGAAGACAAAGCTTTCTCATTTGTAGACATGATTGGGGAGATAAAGATACAGGCAGCATGCTCAAGTGTACCACCAATTTCCCAACCACAGTACATGCACTTTATTAACGCTCAGAAAAGAGAAAAAGTTTGTGGATTCAACCTCGTAGAAAGTCTATATAGAGAAAGTGGACATAGTGGTTTAAAAGAGAAGAACACCAAGTCCATAATCATGTCCACTGAAATCACAGAGATTTCCCAAGTGCGTTCACCCGAAGACACCTACGAAACACATTCAGAGTTGATTATAGTCATTGGTTAGAAAGTCAGGCTTTAAAGCAAACCCAAGCCACCGGCAGAAGAGTGCAAAGGAGTTGAGAAAGACCTGTTTACTGCTGGTGGAACTGGACGTGCTTGAAGAGGATCGAGACTGTGTTTTGGATCTCTTTTGCAGAGATGACTTGTGGGGTTTGGATTTCAGAGGTGCTGGCTTTTTTGTGGGACTGCCCTCCTCTGGTTCTGCATCACTGGCTGTTCTCTTTGCTTTCGATTCCTCTTTGCGGGAGACTTCAGAAACCAGTGTAGGCCCAATATCACTTATGGTGCTTTCTAACTGCTTAATGGTCTGCTCAAGGCTGTCTAATGTTTGATAAGTAGTCTTACGGAGTTCCTCAGTTCTGTCTTTGGTGCTCTGTGATGTGGTGGTCTGGTTTTGCGATAAAGACCTAGAGGTGGTGGAATCAGAGTCTGCGTGTGACTTGATCTCAAATCTTTTAGCTTCTTTGAGCTCCGTCACGGTTCCATCTGGTTCCTCTTCATCCTCGTAGACAACTACCTGCAGTGTCTTTTTGCCAGCTTTTGTACCCGTACGAAGAGCCTGGCCAATAGCTACAAGCTGCTTCTTGGGGAACTTAAACTTGAATTTCTTTTTTGCATCTTTGGGAGATTCTGTCTTGTCTCCTTCCTCAACAGTAAGAGCAGGACTCTCAAAGGAACTCTGCTGTTGTAGAGGCACTGGAACGCTACTACTTCTCTGGTTGTTTACCCTGTTCTCACTTCTGCACTGATCTAGATTATTTCTAGGTGTTATCTGACTGACCTGACTCATTGAGTTGGCTTCCACTTCCTCCTCGTTCTCTTCATCTATCCTCTCTTCTGATAGCACCCTCTCCAGCTCTTCTTCACACTCAAAGATGGTGGACAACCGTTTGTAGGCCTGGCAGATATCCATAGGCTCATCAAAAATTATAATAACCGGCTTCCTGTCAACTCCAGAGTCTTCGGGGGCAGACAGGGTCGGTTCTGAGCCCACTTTAACAGTTTGGACATCTGTGCCTTTACTGTTTACCAGCTGTTGGTACTCTCCAGTTGATAGAGCCTGTACCTTGGTTTTAGTGATCCTGAAGGCAATGTTATTTGGTGGAGGAGGACCTTCTTCTGGGAGATCTGGACTAAGACTGGCCTCCTCACTGTATCTGGCCTGATCTTCAGACGATCTCTTAGTTACATCCTGCTCATTGTTAAGGTCTTTCTGTTTTGAAAATAAGGCATCAGTGTTGGGCTGATGGACTGGTGAGTGAACTTGAAGTTCAGCACTTTGTGGAATCTTGCTAACAAGTGTAACTTGAACAGTGGTTGTGCGATGTCCATGCTTTATTGACGTATCCAGAACAGGCACAACTTGCTCAGATGATGTATGCAGTCTCTGCTGCTCTAACTTCTCCTCAACAGGTGAAACTTTCTCAGAAGGTGTTGGAATCATCTGCTTTAAGGACTTCAGCACTGATTCAGTCTTGGGCTCTTTGGGATTAATGAGTGATAGCCCTTTTTCAGCTTCAGTGCTGTTCTTTAAAGAGTTAAATGGGACAGATGGCACCTTTTGAATATTATTTAGCTTGCTTTGGGCCTCCTTGACTGATTGCCTTGGCTGAAGTGAAATTAGAGATAAGTCATTTGATTTTAACAATTTTCGCTGCTGGGAAAGGTCAGAAGCATTCTCAGGTGCAACCTTTGAAGGAGAAAAAGTTGCTTCCTTGGGTTCTTGGGAGGCGCTCTGCCTTGATGTTTTTGACGTTCCAGTGATATAATACACGACCTGACAAAGAAATCAAGAATTCTTTGGACTTCAAACAACAAAGTGAATACAATGTGTATACTTTACATGCTCTTAAATCATGCATAAAACAGTGGAAACAGTAAAACAAATGATATTTACCCCAGGTGAACCAGGTGTTGCACTATCTTCCCTACTTTCAGATAGTGCTCCTTCCTCAGATAGGTGAGATGTGGTCTGCTAGAACAGTTTATTAGCACAGAGACCTTTATTTACATTCTCAAATTAAAAACTAGTCAGTACAATGCAGAGGGAAACAGTACCAAAGAGATCAATGGCGCCATCTAGAGTATAGTTTAGCTTACATAGTTTACTAAAAACTGCTATATGTTGTCAAGCATTGCTTCAAAATAATGTATTTATGGTGAAGGAACAGTGAAATTGTATGCATAGCATTTTCCATGCAAAGATGTTTGATGGTATTAGAGGTTGCTGAAAAACACATGCATATTTTGTATACATTTTAAAAAAAATATTTTAAAGGATAAAGTGATTTGTATCTAGTCTTTGTACAGGCACTCAATGACCAAGAATATAAATATTAAAAACATTATTCCTGTTTTGAAAACCCTGATGCTGTTGCTATGCAGGACTAAAAACATAGCATTAAAGTTAAACATACATTTATTACACATTAAAATGCATAGAGATGACAATATTATATACCCCTTATTTGTTTATAGAGTCCAAAACATCACATATTTTTAGATAATATATTTTACAACAAATATTATTTAAATATTTTAAATATTACACATATTTATTTTTTATAAAACATAAATAAATATGTAATGTTTGGTATCTACATGCATATTTTAGTTATATTTACAAAGCAGTAATATTATATCTCTTTATGGTGGACATTCTGGTGCTTTTTCAAAGGGAACTCTGAATGCTAAAAAAGGAAAAGGTCAGAAGTCAGATCACTGAATGGCCTTTCCAACGCTCCAGTCACTCCGACCCACCCCATCTTCTACAGCTGTATCTATTAGCATTCAGCAGGAGAGTGTGAGTGACAGACCAGTGTTAGACACATTCAAACGTATTACGCCCTCTCTTGATGAGGGGCTACGGTCAGGCGTTGACGTGCATCAGTATGTCAGTACATCAGTATGGGTGTTGCGTATTAGTGTCAGTAGAGCGGGAGGTTAAGGGACTTGACTGCTGTTGTGAGCACTGTTGTTAAACTGCGATGGGGAGTTAGCACACATCACGTCCGTTACCTTTGTGTGGTAAGATAGGGAAAGCCCTGGCTCCATCTCACTGTCTGAGGGCTCACGGGTTGTGAGATCAACAATATATCTGGGCTGTAATTCTTTTTTTGTGCACTTCTGAAACACCTGAGGATGGGTAAGGGTATGGGCATTAGGTGCTGTGGTTACGTATGGGTGAGCTTTCGGTCCTGTGGTTGTGCAACTATGAGATGTCAAACACATCTGAAAATGGATCCAAACAAGGTACAGGAATTATTTCCTAAAAGTTATATTATTGATTTGTACAGTAATATAATAATAATAATAATAATTAATATATATATATATA
>JAUMHP010000041.1:10359394-10389823 GCA_032361065.1 Enteromius trimaculatus | reverse complement strand
GTGTATAATTATGTATATGATCACTATTCAGTACTTTTTGAAAAATGTATTGCAAGCATTATAATAGATTTTTATCTCTCTGATTATATTTTATAGAGCAGTTTATTTAATTTAATTTTTTTTTTTTTAATTGTTTCTTAAAGGACCAGCAATTTTTGTGCTGTTTTTCATTAAAATAAATTTAACTTTAATATTTTGTTAGCTAATATAAGGACTGAGTTATTAATTTAATTCTTAATAAAAATCAAACTGAATTTATGATGACACAGATTTAAAGTAAATCCCACCCATTCTCATCAATAGAGGGCAGCACAAGCCAAACTTCTGAGAGAGCCACAGTGCCCTCATTTTGATGCTTTTGAGTAAATGTTGACACTGGTGTAGCCGTTTGAAGTTTGTATGGGCTCAATATTTGTTCCTTTACACCTCTTCCTGTGTGTTTGTGAAAGAATAAGTGTGCGTTCGTGTCTTTGTGTGAGTGTCTCCTGTGAGAACGACTGTGGTTTGCTCACCTGTAGCTCAGCCATGATCTTATCTCCTTCGTCCTCTTCATCTTGTAAGGTGGAGGTGTTGACAGGAGGAGGGGTGCGGGGCTTGGGCTTGACCTCTGGGGGCACACGCAAGGGTTTGGGCTTCGGGGCCTCCTCTTCACCCTCCTAAAGCCAAAACAATCAGCCAAGTGTGACCGACCCTCACCCTCCATTATGCTTTCAAATCAACAAAAGCAGCTGAAATCTCTGCTGTGACTTCCCGACATTATTATTTACAAAAACAAGGACACAATATGAAGCACACGACACACCCAGGCAAAATATAACACAATGACATATCTAGATGTAGTACGTACACCGTACGAAAGATCTGTTGTTTTCAAATAATAGTAATGGCAACTGTCATGTTGTCTGGGAATGCGGCTCAGCCAGGCCTAAGTCACATGAATAATAGTGTGTGATCTTAATTAGAGGAAGCAATAGGAAAAAGCATGGCTCAGGCACCTGTGCGCTCGTGGACTCTTTCCGGGTGGTGTAGATCACCTCTCCTGAGCGTCCAGTGGTGAGTCCGCTTACAGAGGGGTAGAATCTGCGTGGAGGGGGAGGGGGAGGCGATTTGCTGGCCGTTTCAGGGTTGGGTTGTACTCTGTCAACACTGGCCCTGTGGGGCTTTTCTATGGTCGGCTTCTGTGGCCTCTCCAAACTGGTCTGGACTGGTTTATCTGCTTTGGGTCCATCCTGTGGTGCGGCTTCTGTTTGAAGTTAGATAAAGAGTGCCTCGATAATAAACCCTCCAGAGGTTAGATCCAACTGTAATCAAACACATCTGAACGAGGCTAAACTGGGATTATTGTTAAAAAACAACAAGGCGTGCTGTAAAATATGTACAAAAAAAACCTAAAGTCTTTTGTTAGATGAAAAACAAAACGTGATCAACGTGAGCATGCAGGAAAAAAAAACAAAAACATAATCATATATCATAAAACAGGAAATAATATAGAAAGAACCCATGCATCCTTGTCAATACTTCTGTTTTTTTTTTACCCTGTCTCAGTTTTTTTTTTGGTACCCTTTTAGTGTGACTATGCAATAATTTTAAAAAAACATTTTCTAAAAATTAAATACGTCAATATATGAAGTATATTACTGTAGCATTAATATAATTTTTATAATATAATTTTTTAAATAAAAAAAACATTAATTAATAATAATAATAATATACATTTATTTTACAGGATAACAATAAAAAACAATGCCAATAATAATGGCTCTCAAATGTTAAAAGATGAGCTTTTTATCACAGACACTGATAAATGTTATTTACCCAGATCCCAGTTTAGTGTTATAGTTGTCCTACAGTCTGAATGAATTGTTTACATGCAGCTTGATATGAGTAGACAGGTATACCAGGGAGTGGAGACACAGGAAGTGGAGAGTCCATCTCATCTGGCAAGATGCTGGGAGGTAGGGAGGAGGCGCAGTCCACCTGTTTGTGCACTTCCAGGTCAGGTATGGCCTTCATAAGGCTGGCCTGAGTCTGCTGAAGGATCTTTTCCATTTCCTTTTCCGCTCCTATTCCAGTAGTCTGAACCTTGTCCTCCTCTAATGCCTGTTTTAAAACCTGTGAAGAACCCAAAGTTAGTTAGCTAGAAACAATTACTGGGTCACATTTACCATTGTTCTGATAAATTTTGTGGGCAAAACAGTCATTTCAATATGAATCGGCACAAACAGGGAGTTTCATGTGAGTGCACAGATGTTTTAGGATAGTCACTTGATGCTAACCAACAGGAAGCTAAATTGCTTAAAAGTGTGTGAGAAAAAAAATGTCCTTTTTCTTGTCAGCAAAATTTTGCTAATTTAAGTATATTTGAGATAAATGTTTTTATCTAGTTTGTCAGGTAAATTTTGCTGTTTGTTATTTAATACTAGTAATATAGTATATTAGAGGTAGTTCCTTGAACTCCTAAAAATAAAAATTCTAAAAAGGGTATTTTGCAGTGAAGCCATAGAAGAACCCTTTTTTGATTTCCCAAAGAATCTTTGAGTGAACAGTTCTTAAAAAGAAAAGAAAAAAATGTATCTGTTTTCCACAATAAAGAACCTTTTGTGTAATGGAAAGTTCGCATGGATGTTAAAGCACTGATGCCAATAAAGAACATTTATTATTAAGAATGTGCAGATAAACAGAGTTGCATAAATAAAATGTTCTTGTGTTGACGCCAATCCATGAATCTTAATCAATCAAAAGTGAAAGTCACAGCTGAACCGCACCTCTTCAGGCATGGGCCTGCTTGTGTTGACAGAGATCTCCTCTGGTGAGGAGGATCCAGTCGTGCTGGTGGCTTCCTGGCCCTGCGGAGCTGCTCTCTTTTGCAGGGCAGGGCTGTTTTCCCTGCTCCTGGGACTGACCTTGGCCACACTGGGGGAGTCCCTGCCATGGGTGGGTGTGAGCGGGGCACTGGGGTGGTGGGTGCTGATGGGAGCCGCCTGAATACGGTGCACAGTGACTGGAGAAGATGGCACAGGCTCTGAGCAGCTGACTTTGGCAGGTGATCTTGGTTGTGGGGTAGGGGACTCACAAACAGGTTTTGGAGATCTGTACTCTTCCACACTGAAAACTGAATCATCTGGTAACGCCTTCCCTTGGACTTGGTCAGAAGTACGGTTGTGGCTTTCAGTGGCATATCTACAACAAACAGAAACCCTAACAATGAACATGCCAAAGCTCTAAAGGAATGTATTATTACAGATGGCACATGTGTTTTACCTTCTCAGTCCACTGAGAGTGTCAGTCAGAGCTTTGACTCTTTTTAGCATGATGTCCATTTTGTGAGGCTCCTCTTTAAGGAAGCGTACCGCCTCCACCTCCACCCTCAACACGCCACGCATTTTCATCTGCAGGGCTGGGAACTCTCCTGAAAAGACGCAATTCATTATTATACAAGAGAAAGATCTACACTGTCATGCTTTTTTTTTTTTTACATTTCTTGAAAAAAATAAAAAAATAAAAAATGTAAAACTGTATTTATTTGATAAAAAAAAAAAAAAAATCAATGTTGTGAAACAGTCATTATTCCATTATTAATTTCCATTATTAATTAATTCCATTATTATTCCATTATTCCTAACCCTAACCCTAACTAACCCTTGTTGCAAAAATGCTTTTCTAGCCTAGATGTTTTTTTCTTATTTCCAGCCAAAATATCTAAGAATTCTAAACCAGAAAAAAATATTGTCACATTTTTTTGAAAAACATTCTTTGTGGAAACTGTGATGCATCTTTTTGATTATTAAGAAGTTTAAAAATATATATATATATATATTTTTATAAAACTGTAAATGTCTTTAGTGTCACTTTAAATCAATTTAAGGCATCCACTAACCCTAAACCTTTAAACGGTAGTGATTATATAAGTCCAAATGCAATCACCTTTGAGTGTGGCCAAAGCTTCTCCTACTTTCCTTAAGTTGACCGCCCCTTCCTCCACATCCTTCAGAGTGACTGGTCGATTGCTCATGGCACAGGTGGATTCTTTCTTGAGCATCTCCACATAGTTTTCCAGCTCTCTGTGACATTGTTACAAGGATGTGTTTATTAGCAAAACTGTCACTTTAATGCTAAAAAAATATATTTATTATGCTTATTTTGCTCTAGCTGCATGTAGTCTACAATGTAAAACCTGAACCGAAAGAAAAAAAGAGCTTTCTTTTAATTTCCTGATTTAAAAAAACTCCTATATTTCAAGTGTAGTCATATTTAATCCAGCATTTAGCGACACTTAATACTATGCAATAAGCAAGTCTTGACTGTGAGTCTTGACGACTAATGGCTGAAACCTGTTTAACGTGATTTAGTCGTGTTTGCTGACTGACAGTTCACATACAGAGAAGTCTAGCTGTGTAAGCTAATTTGGCAAAAGAAGTATGCCCTTAGCCAAATACTTTCAGAGGATCATCATAACCTATGTCTTTCTCAGATTTTCTGACTGTGAATTGTTGAAGCTGGTCACCGTGAGTTATACCTGCACATAAAAGCCTTTAGCAGGGCCAGCCATGCAGGAATCTGCAAGCCAGTACACATGCTCTGAGATCATAGTTTAACATCATCCCTGTGGGAAATGGTTTGTGTTTTGTGTAATTTACCTGAGGGGTGTCTTAAGGGTTTTCCCATGCACAATGTCAAGTCCTGCTTTTTGTTATCTTTCTCACCGTAGCACAGTCTAACATAAGGCAGTGACAACATTTCTTGGTTGTTATTATTTCTACCAAGAGAAATCTGTTGCTCACTGGAATAAAATATTTTCTAAATTTAATGCAGTTTAATTTTAGTAGGCCTATTATATAGTTACAAGTATAGTATTCATTCATATTTCGAATTAGCTTTTATTTTTATATTTTTACATTTTATTTTAGTAAGTGCATCCATCATTATTACATTTATTTAAATATTTCTATTTAGCTTTAAATGTATTTTTATTTCAGTTTCAGTCATATATTTAATTTCAGTTAGGTGCTAAAGCAACATTCTTAATTTTCATTCAATTTTCAATAAGTTATGTTTAAATATTAAATATATTTATTTACAATATAAAAGATGTAAATATAGGTGTAATTTTTTTTTTTTAATATATACGCACGTATGTGTGCACTAATAACAACACTGGTTTCACGCACATTGTGACTAAACACAGATTTATTTCTGAAGCAATCACCTTTTTAGCTTCAGGACAGCACACATTCATCGTGACAGGAAACACATAGGAGCTTTCACAAGCCTTTTCTTTTGAGACAGGTTGGGACAGTGGATTATTCACTGTGTTGTTTCATGTAATCGCACACACATCTCCACCCAATAAAGGTATGACTAGTTTTACTCAACCAAAGCACCAGCAAATATATTTTCGAAAAATACTCATAGCACTAACAATATAAACACCCTCTCTGTCCACATCTATAATAAACCTTCACTGATCTTTGTATATTCAGCATTGACTGGAGACATGGTGTTATAATTAATTAGTACGGGGGATCAGGGAGAATTCAGCTTTGATTAGACGTGAGCAGTTAATCAGCATCAAATCTGGCTCGCTATAGCAGCAGCTAATCAGTGTGCTGATTTTCCCCTCAAGATCGCAGCGTTTGTTCTGTTCGTCTACAGCTGTCTCTCACATTCTACAGATGACCAGTCCATAATGAATTCTTCATGGGTAATTAATGTCAAGGTCTTAACAAGATCAGTAGTCACATACAAATTGTGCTGCCTTACTGTCTTACCCGAGCTGCATGAGAACCGTCTCCTCCATGCCCAGATATCTGTGTCTTTCTTCTTCCACCTGGACTCGTTGTCTATGAACGGGGTCCTCGAGGTGCAGCACAGTGCCGGAAAGCCTCTCGGAGATCTCCTGCTCTGCCAGTCGCATCATCTGCCTCATGGTATCCTGGTTTTGCAGCTGTGTTTGCAAGGCAAAGCTATTTCAGCATACTTGTTTTCTGACCAACTGCGTATTACACCTCATGTCTATATTATAACACTACATCACATTTCAATCATTATATGTTATGTGTTTGTGTTTATATACTACATGTATATGACGTACTACCATTAAAACAACTCTCGTTTGAAAAATGCTCACAAATTCTGCCTTCATCTGATAAAAAATACAGTAAAGAGTAATACTGTTTAGTATCGTTAAAATATAAACTGTGTCATGTATTAATACATTTTAAATGTAATTTACTCATGTGATGACAAAGCTGAAGCCTTCTGTGTCACGTGATTCTTCCCTCAATGTTACATGTACCTGCATCTGTTTGAGTTGATGGAGCTGCAATCTGAGGTCAGAGACGTTTCTCCTGAAGATGGAGAGGATTGAGCGTATAGCAGGGTCACTGACGGCAGGCTGAACCTGTGCTGGAATACCATCTGCCTGCACAACTGAGTCTTCAGATGATGTTATAGTACAGACGCCTGCACAAAAACAACAATTTTTGACGTTTTTGTTCTGGTAACAACACAGATATGGCTAAATTCAGATTCAATTCAGATCCACGATTTAGACACAAAAAAATGATGATAAAGCAAGCATCATGATAATAAATAATTGAACGTTTACTGACCACCATTCTGTGCCGGAGAAGCCATCTTCACTGGTTTTTCACTAGAGAGAAAGACAAAACATTTAGCCTTAGTTTCATTATGCTGTTTTTATCTTCACATTATACAGATGCAAACTAGATCCATGCTATTTTAAAACTCATTAAATGTTTTTTGTGAACATCCACCTGGAAGTCTCCTTGGCACTTGTATTTGGCCCTTTCATAAGAGCGTTTTGAACCAGTCCAGTAAGACTAGCTATCTGCTGCTCCATTGCCTTTATTCTTTCACTGCAAAACAAAGATCACACTCCAATAAAGAGATAATTTCATAATTGCATACACATAATGTTCAACTGCGAATCAAAGAACTAATGCTAAAGGGGGAACTGGCAAATTATACCGCCTTTCTCTGTTCCTGAGGGCAAAACTGTGATGAACTTTGATATTCAAGGCATGGCGGTGTATATATGTAAATTTTGGGCTTTGCCCAGAGGAACACTTGCCCTTTTCTCAATTACGCAACATGAATATTTTGTTATTTTCTCCATCAGCTCGATTACTCATGCACTATTTTAACAAACAACAACATCAGAAGAAATGGAAAGGGAGGTATTACCGTGCCATTGTTTTAATATAACAGAAAACAAAAGAATATACACATGATCACCGTGTGCCTGAAACACATTTTGTGTTGTCTCAAAACACAGAAGGCTGCTGGGAATTCAAAAAGTCTCACCTCTGAGGATCTCCAGCTGCCACGTGTCCTTGAAACGGCCTCTCTCCGTGACTGGGCGGAAGGTCGGCAAAAACAGGGGAGGCTACATTGCCTCTCACCCTGGTCGCCACCTCCACGGCCCCATTACTGTCCTTGCGGAAAGATCTTCTTACAGGTGATACTCTTTCCACTGCCACACCCTGTGAGGCCATGTGGGAGTTCTGGCCTGGGAGCATGTCAATCATTCTGACCTCATTGACCCTGTGAGGAGAAGCAGGCGGTGTTTTGGAGCCCATGGAGGTGAGCTGACTCTCACTGTACTTGCGAGATTTCTGTCTATAGAGGGAGTGCTGCAGATCCTGGCCATCTGAGTATGCACCAACAGACTTGACAGTGGAGCGATGCTGGATGTAGGCCGCCCCATCTGGGATGTCTCCAGTATGGCTGCCTTGCGATGAGGCGACACTGAGCCTGGCCTCAGGCGAAGGTGCGCTCTTGCAGCTCAGATCCTCATCCGGTTTTACGTCTCGCCGCTCCAGGATGGCACTGGAACAGGGTGTGATGGAGCGACTTGGGGGCGCGTTGGACATACGGTCCCTGGGCAAGGTGGCGCCACCGGGCATGGCAACAGAGTGGCCGAAAGGTATCCTGGAAGGAGATGAGGGCATGGAGCGAGGTGTAGGAGGAGACATAGAGCCCTGGACTGAATGTATGGGACTGTTAGGCAGAGTGTGCACTGGGCTTTGGCCTCCTGGCTGCTGTCTGCCGCTGTAGAGCCGCTCTCTTGTGATCTAGGGATAAAACATATAAGCATATCAGAGAGCGGTTATACTTTACTTAAAGCCTTGTGAATAGTGCATTATAAAGGGTTATTAAAGGGTATAATGCATTATAATTATTCATAATGTGCGTTGTAATACATTATATCTTGTCGCAAATAATTATAACCAAATTTAAAATGCACAGTGTAACAATGCTTTGATAAGTAGTATGATTCATAATTAATGCATAAAAAAAAAAATAATAATGCATTTGACATAAAATGTTACCAAACAGGCTTTTGAAAAAACCCGTAAAATAATGGTTATCAACTGGTTTTGCTACAACAGTGGCAGCCAAACAAATCAAATAAAAATGTCCTTAAAATCAAACAATAAAATTAATTATTATTTAATTCTGAAAGGAAATCTAAATTTCATTACTATTTACTTATTTGCGTTTTTTAACTTCTTCAAATTAAAAGTCTTCAGTGAGCTGTTAAAGTTTGGGGAATTTACTTTGAGCAGTTGGGTAACTGAGGTTCCGGGTGTCATTTTCTCTGCTGATACCAGTTGTATGGTTCACTCCCGCATCATTTTTGTGCATTCTCACTGCTGACCTGTTTACTTGTTGAAGCTTTTCCATGTTTCGTGCACAAAATAGATACTGACATGCTCAAAATGTTCTTGGAAAACTCAAATTATCTCATTACAATGTAATTCGGCTTAAACCCAAACTTCAAACATTATTGTTTTCAAATACTTTTGCGCATGACTAATATATTCACTGCATAAACATTTACATTTATTCATTTAGTAGACGCTTTTATCCAAAGCGACTTACAGGTGGAGAAAACAGCAAGCAATTAGTCCTAAAGAGGCAAAAAACAACTTAGGAAGTGCTCATTATACCGTATAACAGGCAATGTTCAGATAAGTGCAGGCTAGAAAGGGAAAGAAAGTATAGGGTTAAGAATATTTTTTTTTTAGCACCAAGTCATAAAAGATTTGGTTGGTGCTTTTTATCTCATTATTTATATGATTGTCTTATTTTAGATATGCACTGCTAATGGCTTTTGCACGTTTTTGCTCATTTGTGCCAAAATACTGTAGAGTTTAACCGTTCCCACAAACTTTGATGCCAGTAACAGTAATGTATAGAAAACATTTTATTTAGATTTTTTCCTTCCTCTGGCTGTCCGTTACCGTGTTATTCAACACACCATCCCAACAGTTGGTAAACAACTCTCAAAAGTCAATGAATATGAAAAGGAGCTTTTTATTACATATATGTCATGAAAATGATTAATCTTTGCAGAGATGTTTTCAAAGCAGGAAACTAAAAACAAACATTTTATTGTATGACTGTGTTGATATGATTTATGTTTAGACAAGGGCACAGATATGAACAAAAAGATGGAACCAGTGCAAAAGCACAGACAATAGCCCTGCCCAAACCTGTCTTTGTACAGTGGTCATGCTTAAGCATGCAATAATAAAGCCCACAGACAGAGCGTGCGTGTACAGCACCAACACCCTCTGCATGAGCCTAAAGATGAACATAACAATCTCCAAACCTGTCCTCCAAACGCCAGGTCTAGATTAAGACCACATTAATAACAGAAACCGAGAAAATCATAATTGCACCTAATGTATTTGGTTGATGATTTGGCTGAATGCTTATCCCGAAAACTGTATCAAATGAATGACAAGACAATACAAGCTGCTTCGAATAAAATACCTAAGAGTTAAGTCTGTCTGTCATTGCTTCTTAAAGATTTCTTTAAAGAAGCTTGCTGTTAGAATTAGACCAAGTTCTCACGCAGGACAACCCAAACTGAATCAGGCATGTTTAAACAGGTGCAGCCATCGTTTCATTATTGTATTATCTAAGCTCGAAATAGGTGTCTTCTTTCAATGGGGACTTAAAGACCTCCCTAAAATTAACGTAATATTTCTCATGCGACCACAGGAACTTAATGTGCTACAGACATGCATTTTTACACACATGATTCTTAGTTTGCCATATGTCAGGAGTGATGCAAAGCACCTGGGAAAGCCAATTCACAGAGCACCGCTGAACATGGGTCTATAAATTAGGGGTATGAAGGACAAGCTTCAACTTTCAAGAGATTTGCGGCGTTGATAAACAGCTAAAATGAAAGGCCAATATATCATCAGGCCCAAACATTGCAGAAAATGGGGCTATTTTTGCCATCCTTCAAAATAAGTGCATCGCATCAACAAACGTGTCTATGCACGTCTGTTTGCTTTCTCACACTCTCAGAGGATTTGTTTCACGCATCCATTTGTTTTTCTACAGTAGTTCATATCATCCCACTAATCTAAAATTTGGTTTAGGTGGGAAAAGGATTTTGTGTTTTTGCACACACTTTATTGTCCTATGAATTCAAACTGACACATGCAAACACATTGTAGAGATAAAATGGGAGCGGCAGGTTGGCCATTCCAGCTGTGAGGGACAGGAAAATGGAACAGGTGTGTAGAAACTTCCATCTGTGAATGAGTCGGTCAACACTATATGTTTTTCAGTTTTAATGTAATTAGTGTTGGTGCTTTAAAGGTAAACAGTCATAACGCTAAAAATGATACGCAATGGGCCAGTTTCCCGGTTAGGAATTAGACTAAGCCAGGACTAGACCTTTGCTAATTTAGGACATTTAAGAATTTTTAGAAACATGCTGTACAAAAATGCTTTATTTGTGAGCATTTTAAGACCAGACAATGGCAATAATGTATTTTAAGTCTCAGTGCAAGCTTTTTCCAGTTTAGACAGCTCTTGACATTTATTTTAATCTAGGACTAGTCTTAAACCGTGTTCGGGAAACTGCCCCAATATGTTCATAAATTCATCCCCTTTGAACTATTGCTGCTCCAGACAACAATGCATCACTCATAATAAAACAAACGCATTAAATGTAATGCATTTCTATCAAATTCAAATCACATCTGGTTTCCACACTTTTGCCCATATTAACCCTGTATGCACAACAATGACAGTTATGTGTAATTAGAAAGTTACAATCGTTAGCTCTTTTTTTTTTTTAGAAAATCCAACCGTGTTACTCTAGCATGGTTTTTTTTTATACTATTTAATGTGTTAAATAACCTTTTTAAATAGATTTTATTTTCATATTGTCAGCTTTCATTTTAAATTAAGATAAATATAACGTATCATTATTATTTGAACAGATGTAGTACGTTTAAAGTAATTTAAGTACTTCAAAACCCATAAGGCAACCTTTCTCATTTTCATTTAAGTTTATAAATTTACAAAGATTTCTGTGTGATATATATAGTTTTAGCTTTATTTCAATTAGTGACATTTTCTGTAAAAATAATAATATGGATATAATTCTATTTAAAAATATATGTATTCTTGACTGGAGTCAGGTGGACATACCCTTGAGCCAGCCAAATTATAGAGGGCTTACAAGTGGACTAGTTGTTCACACCAACTGCTGGTTAGTCAATTTAGCAAATATGCAGTTTCGCACATCCCTAGTCTACACTCATTCCTCTGCACAATCTATGCTCAAGACAATATTCAAAACCCAGTTAGTTGCACTGGGTTTGAAGTGGGTCTGTGATATTGATATAGCTGTGTATAATCTAGCTCCTGTTTTCCAGGCTAGATGTTGTTATAAAGAACACATAAGCCTAAATAAACAGCAGGCAGCCTGCGTTGTGGGTGGTGTGATGGTGCAGACAGGAGCTGGTCCCTTCTGCACTCTCATTAGAGCTGAGAACTACAAGGTCAGACGCATCCGCTGCTGTGCTCTCCTGAGAGCTTGACCTCAGTTCATCTCCACACCCGGCCCAGGAATTTCAGCATTATCCTTTTCTCAAGAACTCAAGATATGGATGAGATATCCGGAGACAGTGCAGTCTTCTCTAGAACTGCTTTTATAATTAGACAGCACAACAGCTCCTAAATGTGTAATTCATCATGTTAGAGATAGCATGCAATCAGTACATTTCTGGCCTGAAATATTGTTTTTTAATGTATTTTGTGCATTTCAAACCTGTATCTGGTAGCTAAAGTGGTATTAAACATGAATAACATTGTCATACTGTAAATGTGTAGGACAATATCATAAATTCATATGCCTGGTTTCATGAAAAGCAGATGGGTTTGGTTCCAATTAAATCTGTTGCTTAAATCAAATTCCATTTGTTGCATAATGAAATAAGGAACAGGAATTGTTAGCTTTTTAAAATGTATTTTTAGCTTCATTGGTCTCCAGAGACACAGCTATAACTCTGCATTACCTACATTCCTGATGACAAACAAATCACTTTAATGCAGCATGGCGAATACTATTGTGTCTTTGACATACAGTAAAGATCTCAGCAGAGCTGCCTTGTTTTGCTAAAGGTGATCGTGCATAATTGCACAACAGCGGGTAGACCAATCAGTAGGCCCCGTGTTAAAATGAATGGGTGTGGCAAGTATTCACTTCAACTTCTGAGCTCTAAAGGACAAATGCAGAGCTTCAGGGTCTTGCCACCTGTCACCACCAGCTGTAAATAGTGTTGAAAAGCAAAAGAGCCTTTTCAGTTAATGATTTTTGCTACCTGGTCCCATGGCATAAACATGCCTTGGTGCACTTTTTAGCAAGACATGAAATACATACCAACAAGTACATATCACTGCAGTTTCCAAACGAAATGAACACCAGAGGCAGTAAAACTCAAACATATCCTTTTCACACAAATTTACAGCGTTTCAAATAATAAAATGTAATTTTCGCACAATTACTTGAGGAAGAGAGATGTACTTGAGAGGCGAGGAGCTCTTGTTCGTAACTACGGTTCAACAAAATCTGTGTAGAAAGTTGAAATGGCACTGTTGCATCAACAAAAAGTTTTTATGTCTGTTTTCATTTGTTAACACTATTGGGTAGGTTTAGGGTTGGATTGATAGAGCATTAACTTTAGCTTTATTCTGAACCGCAGCAATATGTGCCCATATTAAAGTAATACAAATGTGCCAGGGTGCAGGGTTTGTTTTTGAGCCACTCAGTGGACGCAGTGAAACATGCAGTAAGGCAAGTAAAAATGGCACTGCACAAAAAGTGCACAGAGGTACATATTATTATGAGACCAGGTTGGATTTTTGAGTTCGAGTCTTGTCACTCACCCTAATTTCTCCATTATTAGCTCTTGTGTTGTGACTGAAAGCCTGGGCTGGGTCTTTGTGATACACTTTCAGGCAAGACTGTGATGTGATGTTCCTGCAAAGAAAACAATATCTTAAGTTTTCAAAGGCTGGGGTCAGTACATTAGTAAAACATTATTTTACAAGGCTGTATTTAATCGATCAAAAATACAGTAAAATGAGGAATATTGTAAAACATTATTAATATTGCAACCATTATTTTAAAATGTATCAAGAGCTTAAATTTAAGTCTTCAGCATCACTCGATCCTTGATCAATATGCTGATTTAATGCTCAAGAAGCAATGCTTATTATCCCAGTGAAAAAAAAAACATTCTGCTGCTTAACATTTTTGTGATTTTTTGATCAATAGCAAATTCAGAAGAGCTGCGTGTAAGTGAAATACCATTTTTGGAGCATTTAAATATTTATTGCACTTCTACTATAATGCAATTAATCTCTGCAAAACAAAATGATTGATTCTTTTCTTTTTTATATATCGACCCCAAACATTTGAATGTCGGTGCATATATTTTGCTTGATGTGAAGTCCTAAGCGTTGTGGTGTAAATTAAACTTGAACATTCAGGTTCAGTGAGGCAGAACAGAGCGTTACTACAATGAACTGCAGCTCATAGCGACACAAAGGTTAGAAGCGTGTCAACACAAGCTCCTTCCTCATAACTACACAGCTTGTTAAAAAACCAAGCCCATCCTGTGCCGAATAGTGCACACACATACACACGTGCAGAAAAACAGATTGATCGTGCTCTTTTTCTATTCCTGCTGACTTGTTAGGAAGCCGCAGGCCAGCGAAGAGTAGGGTGTGGAAAAGGGAGTCACCCAATAGTTTGTACGCACTTAAAATCAAGCACTGCCTGCAATTTTTTTGTACTTAAATACAAGCACACTGTGAAAGGGAAAGGCTGTGATAGATTTAACATCTAATATTTGGTAAATTGCATATTACATATTTTAAATTCATGATATAGTTCACCACAATGACACACACCTGACATCAGTCAACTCGTAGTACATATTCCTCATGTCATCTTTGATGTAAATAGCCACACTGGGGGACTCCAGTGTCTTCATAGTGAGGTGCTGAGGGAAGGCACTGACAAACAGAGCCTTGATGGTGTCTGCACCCGTCACCTCATTGGGCATTCGGATCTGTTTGGTCTCTTCTCCATACTGCAGGTAGAGGACACCTAAATATAAAGCAAATATAAAAGATTAATACTAGCACGATGGGTAAAACATAAGATTCTGCAGTACTTCTGAGATGAATTAAGTATGGAAAGACTAACAGCTGTATAAATATATATCTTAAATGCACACAGTACAGCAAATAGGCTAACAAGGATACCACAACTGCATTCTGTCCCAGACCCTACATTAAATGATTCTCTTGAGACAGTCCAAATGGGGTCGGCGTGGGAGGAATGCAGTGTCAGCATTTTCTTGCCATTTAAGTTTAGATATTTGGAGCAAAATGTACCATTTGCTCTCTAGCTGTAAAACATGAACCAGATGTTTAAACATGTATGAACAGATTTGGAGGTTTTATAAAAAAAAAAGGTATATCTACATTATTAAATTTACCAATTAAAGTGAAAGAATGTCCAGTTTCTGCACATTCACCTCAAGAATGTTTCAGAAAAGTAAAATGTCTAAGTGAAATCCTAAAAGTCCATTTAAAATACAGCAGTTGTATTCATGCATGCATATATACTACACTGGTATCTACTATCTACTATGAAATAATGCTTTGTGAAAAACAAAACAAAACACTGCAAACAAAAAAACTAAATCGCAAAGAATTTAGAAATGGCGTCAACATTTGGTCTGACATGTCCAAAGGTACACACTTTCCCACAACCTCCTACTTCTATTACACACTGTTTAACAAAGAAACCTCTAAATTGTTTAAGTAGGAATTCAATTACAATATTTAAAAATTGTGTTTAACATAGTGACAAGAACATATAGATCATCCCTGTAAATGTTCAACAACAATTATCTTAATTATCTGGCTAACATCAACCCTGACTTAATTTTGACAAATTGATTTGTAACCTCATTAATATTAATTCAAAATATATATTGACAATAATGTGGGAAGGACAAATAAATCAAAATCACACCCAAAAACCTTAAAAACATTGAGTCATTACTGCTGAGTTTGACGTGTTCCAACATATTTTGTTGACCCTGGAACAACACTTTAATGAAAAATTTAGTCTTGACCATTTCTCTACACCTTATCCTAACCTTACTCATGAGTAATGCCTAAAATCATATTTCATGACACTGCTGTACAAGCACCAAACACCGATTGTAAGCCTAAACTTCAAATCTGATTGGCTAATCACAATGTTGTTCCAGGGTCAACAAAGATGATGAACCAGGGACACGTCGAACTCAGCAACATCGGGTTCTGCTTACCTAATGATCTGTCCTTGGTCAGGTTATTTGACTTGACCACGGGGAGGCTCGCTCGGGAGCGGGTGCCTCGGGTGAAGGCGGAGGGGGCTTCTCCCTCCGACATGGCCTCCAAAGACTCAAGGGAGGCCAAAGAGAGATGCTCCCCCAGTTCCCCTACAGCAGACTGAGGGGTTATGCTGTGCCCAGAACTCCTGATCTACAAGACAACACAAAATGATCAAAAAAAGAGACTCAACAGATCATTCAGAACTGCATCTAACAAAAGACAGTATTTTTGTCTGAATAATTTAACCCTATGTTATTTTAATAATATTTTGAATGAGCTTTAATTTTGATATATTTATTTTAAATTTTCACTTTATTTTAGTTTTAGTAATCTTAGGCAAGGCAACATCACCAATGCAATGTTTATCATTTTTTTTTCATGTTGTTTATTTCATATTTGTATTTTGTTTTATTTTGTTAATCTGTATTTCAATGAATGATTTTTGTTTTTAACGTTCACACACTAAAAACACAGCTGGGTTGCATCTGAACTGTAGCATCTGTAAACTTTTGGAAAAGATTAATACGTTTATTAACTGTGGATTCTGAATGTCAAGATGTGAGCAGTGTGGTACCATCATAAACTTTAATGCTTTATAAAAGGCCACAGAAAGGTCAAAGAAGAACTGTGGCGAAAGATTAAATAGATACACGGCGCTTTCCAGCAAACAATCAATACCCGAGAAAACAAAAAAACAAAACAAAAAATGCGTCATTCAAATCTTTATTTATTATTCAAACACACTTGCCATTTATGTGCCTGAAAGAGATTAACTAGTTACTACCAAGAGTCACTACCAAATAAAAAGACTGTATGGTAGTCATCTGACTGCTTTTTTGTTTCACGACACGTGGCCATAAAATCGTCAACACGTCTTGAAGTCAATTATGGCTCAGTCCTATAATTTAGCTCACATTAAAAAAGAAAATGAAGTGATTTATCTCCAGTGACAAAAAAGCAATAAACGCACAAAGACCAATTAGTGTGTGCTGGCTTTGTAGCCTGTTTATATCTCACAATAACGCCTTTTGGGCAGATACAGACAGCAGACATACATGATGTATATGTTCTCAGAGCATGGGCTTTGACCAGAGGCTGGAAGTCATTTCTCTATTCTCTGCAACAGAAAGAAGCGACAGGCAGAAGGCCATAGATAGTGAGTCAGACTGCGTCTCATCGTAATGGCGGCATGCACACTGACCTGCTCTGACATGCACGCCTGCCAGATTACCACCCTGCATGACCCCAACGAACTTAATCCTTCTATACTACGCTGCATCATTTTCCACTGTGGTTTTGGTGACAACGCAATTATGAGGTCAGGACAGAAGCACACAATTACACCTTAGACTCCACATTTGACGCAGGCATTTCCGAAAGCGTCTCGAAAGATTTCTGTAAACACCTTTTCAGTACTATATTTAAATCAAACCATTCTTTCCTACATTTTAAAAAGTTTGTACGCATCCCTACAGATTAGTTTGAGCTCTAAATGTGTTTTGGACCGAACAATGCTCCATTGTGCTAGTCAAACTCAGAGACACTTTCGATCTGAGGTCTTATGTTATGCAAATGTTGTACCTTTGGGAGGATCTCTGCTGACAGAAGTCTGTGAAAAAATGCTAAAATCTTTATGGCATGCTGTATGCAAGTTGATACAGATGTTTTTAGAGCTTATAAAAAGAGAAAATGATCTACTTTTTTAAGTGGACATAAGCAAAATGTTGCAATAGACAATATGTTAATACAACTGTTAAAGACATCTGTCTAGCAAATGTTTACATAGAAAACAATGGAAAAGTATGAATGCAAAATGTGTTCCATGTAATCTGTTCCTTTAACTTAAAAAAGGAAAAACTATGGGAAATCAGATCAGTGGAATGACAAAATAAATAAATAAATAAAAAACATTCAAGGTCTAGAGACTCATTTTTCTGAAAGTTGACATTTTAACTTGAGAGCCATGTTTTTGGAACGCTGTTTTATGCACAAGACAAAAAATATGAGCACAACGGTCAAAGACATCCATCAATACATACAGAAAAACAATGAAAAAACGGTGGTAGTGCTGTAGAATGCAAAATGTGAGACACTGGGAAAAGTAATTTGGTTGTAAACTTGGGCACCGCATTTTTAGAACATCATGTCATAAGCGAGAAGGTGCAAACCTAGTGATCAAAAATATCTAACAAGATTATCTTTACATACAAGAACAATGGAAACGACCCTTAAAAATCCAAGAGGTCAACTTCAGCTTCACTTTTTGCATGTTACAGCTGCACCCATACCCGATCTTCATATGCATACACTAAATTTTTTCTTAGGGAATGCACAAATTGTTTTCTATGGCTTTGATGGAGGTGGCTGAACTTGCCCATTATGCAGACAATACCAGATAATAAAAATATGGGCAATAACCGGTGTTTATTTTATCACCCTACATTATAGTACATCCTTCATCTTATTATTATTTCTAATCATTATTTTTATACTGTTTCTATTTTATCCATAGCACACCTGCACATAAAATGTATTTATTTAAATGTATTATTGTTTTTTGATTTTTATTTTACTCTTCTTTGTGTTGTTGTTGTCTCTGTGTACTGGAAGCTGTGGCACCAAAACAAATTCCTTGTATGTGCAAACATACTTGGCAATAAAGCTCTTTCTGATTCAGAAACCTCAAAAACTATGCTGACTGACAAAAAAAACAGTGCTCTGGCAATTCACTAGAAGGTATATCCAAAAATCTTTCATTCTGAAGGTCCAGGCTGAGACTTGAAGGTGATGAATATGAGTTAGATGTTATCTTTGCACAGGTGTTGCATTGTGAGTCGGCTAACAATCACTCCGGTGTGCACAGACGCGGCAGGAGCAAATAATAGGCTTTTATGTTCACCTGAAAAAAAGTGCATTAAACCGTGCACAGATTAATGGTCCATGACAGCTGGGATCATTTTAGACATGCATAATGCAACTGTAAGTCAAACATTTCATTGTGTGGATTAAACAAAATAAATATGATCACATATTTAAAGATTGCTTAAGGATAACCCTGAGAAAAAAAAAAAAAAGTAGTCAAAAACAGCCACTGAACTTAACACTTGTTGAAAGTGTTACTCTGATTATCCAGATACAGACGACCCAATTGCACACTGTAGACCAAGGATCAAATTTACACCTACTCCACATGCATAAGCAAGCCGTGCCGACATACGCTTACACTCGGACATTGTCAGAAAGCGTTACCTGCTCAATGCCAAGACATCAAGAGATGCCTGAAAACAGCAGTTTAAAGCATAAGGGTGGGCTTGAGGGGAGCAGCTCGCACGGTTCACTGCACTCTCCTCTAATCACAGGCAGATGAATGGCCACAGACCATGCTTCATCTGAGCTGGTCTAATGCCAGGTCTTTGAACGCACTGGCAGGGTCAGGTACTGTAAATCATACCTCATTCTCTCTGGGTCTGGAGAATATTGAGAAAAAAAAAAACGAAAGAACGAAAGGGCGAAGGGAGGATGAAAGACACACTCCCTCCTGCTGGATGGGCTTCAGTTTTATTCAGTGCCAGGGGCATGATATGATATTACTCACGGCTGTACCCAGCCACGGAAAAAAAACCATACTAAAACTATGCTGAGAGAAAAAAAATAAAAAAAATCAAGACACAGACACATTCTATTGAAAGAAACCAGCTATTGGGAGTGCAAGTGATACTTCTGAGTTAGAAGAAGAAAAATGCACACCCGCACACACAATCTTGCAAAAAGTACTCAGTTTTCATACAATGCAATGCGATGCTGGTTCATGGTACCTTTTACCATGGTATTTGCCTGGTACTCCTAAATGCGTAAACAAAAATTTCTCATAATCTGATAAATATCAGAATCTCATTATATGTTAACTCTCATATCAAAGAGTTTTAAGTGTTTTGATCCAAGAGAACCAGTATGACGACTTCTCTGTTTACATCTTCAGTTTACACATTCATTAGGCTACTACAAGATGCGTTGATTCATTAGCTAAAAAGCTCATTGTTTAGTTTTGTTTATTAGGAACGTTAACTATTAAGAAAACCTATACAATATATAAGTAAGATAAACATAATTTCCTTTACTCAACGAGTTATGACAAGCTTGTTTACACGTATGACTTGTAAAACAATTGTTAATTTAATTTACAATAGCTTACCTTGATGCAAAACCTCCACTTTGATTCTTCACACTAAGAAGGACATATTCCAGGTGATAAACAGTAAATGTCAATAACAAGTCCCGTAGTGTGTCTCTGAAAGTAGACGTAGATCACTGCAGAAGTTTGTCTGCAGTGAAGTGATCTTTGAAAGCCGTGACATCAGCGTCTGCACAGACACACCCACCTACAGTATATATGAACTTACCTGAAAGACTCGTTGGACTACAAAAAAGCATTGAAGCCAGGAGGTTGCGAAATACGCCTTTCCATCACCTTCTTGTTTACTATCTTAAATCAACTTAGCGACATTCAATTTCGAAAATGTTGGTGAGGATAATCATTGTTAAACAGGCCTATTAAAAAATATTACGCGACTCTTAGCAATATGGAATTCTGATTGGTCAGTCGCGGAAGGATGTTAAAAAAATAAAAATACATGTAGACTAATGCAAATTAACGTTTTTCGAAAACCTTTCATGCGTCATCGTAGTAACGTTACATTGATTCAATAAAATATTTCAACTCAAATCATATTTTATTAAGCTGTTGCTGTTGTTGATCATGATGATGCAATAAATACATAAAAATTATATCCGCAATTCTAAAATTTAAATGTAGTTCTAAATCTTAAGATTTGGCGCACAGACAAATCGCTGTAAGCAGTAATCGACGAATGGAAAGTGAGGTTTGGCGGTAAGTAAAGTTACATCAGCCCTCAGAGGCAAGGCGCTTTATTTGATACTCTTTAGTGTGTATTTTCTTATGTATTTCCCTTGAAAGCAGCTACTGATTGTATGAAATAGCTTTGTATCTGTACTTGAGCACAGTCATCTGGAGAAAGCATGGTATTACATTTATTTTGTAGGCTACAGTTTATGTGACATAGCCTAGCTGTATCATTTATCTTACATTATTTACTAATTTATTTTAGGTGTAGACTCTGTTAAACAATTTATTTACATTTATTTGTCTTTTTTAATTAATTAATTTGTTCATTCAAGCATACATTCAAATAAACCCGCAGCTAACGCCGAACTTATCCATCCGGCAAAGATACAATGAAAATGTCAAGCGGAAACTAGCAGCATGCAGCAATAAAAAATGTCAGTGTTCCTTAATCTGTCAAGAGTCACTTGATACATGTGTAGATCAGAGGAAGGTAGCCGGATCTGGGCCAACACTGCTTGCTCTCTGGGAACGATGTTCTTGCAAGGTTTGGATCAATATATCTTTTGACTAGAAATTTGACAATGATAAAAAATATAATGATTTAGACAAAAACAAATGGATTTTTCTGTGCTGTTATATAGGCTTGTTTTTGATGTTGCCATTTTGATTCAACCTTTTTATTTGAAAGCCCAATTTAGCCTAAGCTAATAGCTGACTTTAATATTTTTAGAGCTTACCTGGTCTCGGAATCTTTCTTGGTGCCCCATAATGACAGAAGCATGATGGGGATACTTCTGCTTCAAATGCTCAAGAAAGGCCTCTTTCTTGTGGTCCATCTTGTAGGACTGCATGATGATCACGTCTCCAGCAGTGCGAGGCCCTCCTACTGTGTGTCTCCTTGGCACGGTGCGAGGGGACCAGGGGTCTGATTGCTCGCTCTCGTCGGCACTGCTTTGTTTTCTGCTGTGGCTGTCCACATCCTCATGGGAGCACAGCCTCTTGTTGCTTCTCGCTGGCTCTTTTATTAAAGACATAAAAAATATACAAAGGAATACAGATTAGATAGGCACACTCAGTGGGCGGCTGTACTTGGCTTGAGACCTGCAATTAATTAGTGTGATAAGCAACACAGTCAAGGCAATGACCAGCTTAGAGTTGGACAGCTGCTGGCCAAGAGAGCAATTATTAAGCAAAGCTACAAACAGGCCATTTGTTTCCCATAAACAGCTTGCACCTTGCCAAAAGAGGTCTCAGAGCACTCTGTGTGATGGCTCATTAGCCCGGGCTGACTGCATGGCATTGAGGCCCTCCAGTGGGGAGTCAAACCACTGCACAGCATCACAGATCATTTCTACAAAGCAATGAGTCACAGTTTTATATATTGTAGTGTTCTTTTAGAGTTATTACTCACATGCATTGCTGTTATTGTTACATAAAACTGAGAAAACAAAAACTGTTAAAAACCATGGTACAGCTTAACAGTTAGATTTAATAACATGATCAATGTCAATATGATCAATGAGACAATATCTCTCCTTTATTTTTATCGGTCAATTATAATTTCAAAATGGACTGTGAACTACAACATGAAAAACAATTCAAAATTATATTTCTACTAACTAAAACGAACAAAGATTAAATGCATTTAGTATCTGAAATAAAGTAAAAAAAAAAAAAAAGTAAAAAGATAAATATTAGATTAAATGATAATACATTTATATAAAATTGTAATTTGACGACAAATAAATATGTTTAATTGCAAGTGCTAAAATTAGCCAAACTAAAATGCAAATAAAAATGAATAACAGTTAAATATAGATTTTTAAAGAATAAAAATTGAAATAAAAATTAAACTAAACTAGCCCCAAATATTAATAAATACTATGTAAGAATATATAAATAACTGCTTACACAGGCACCATTACATTTTATATACACTATATCATTTTAAATGATTTGAATTTAAGTTATTTGTTTTTATTTTGAATGTGCATTCAAGAGACCTACATAAAGCCAACATGATGTCAAAAAAAGAATATTTAAAAAAAGAAAAGCATTTTCTTATACAATAAAACAGCTTAAAAGGCCGTTAAAAATAATTTTAGCTTTTAAGTACCATGCTACTTATATTGCAAGCACTGCACAAATCTCTGTAAAAAATATCTGCAAATAGATTTCCATCTGTGGAAACTGTAGGTTTTGTTCGGGAGGATGCGTCAACAAGTTTACTGTAAAGAATCATTGCCTCATTATTGGCAGTGACAGACATATTCCATCATGGTAAGCTAATGAGAGACAGGCAGTAATCCCACTTAATTTGCTTTCTCATGGTAGCCATTTTGGAGTCTCAGGCTTCTTGTTAGAGAAAAAGTTGTATGCCTAATGAGGACTTCTAAAATACTATCATCAGGAGATATTCTGTGGGATGTGGAGGAATTTTCTCATTCTTTGCTCTGCTGTCCTCCCTTTGTGGATAAGATTTACTGGAAAACGTTTGGGATTTTTAATGCTTTTTCTTTGACCTGTAGTTTGTAGTGTAAAAAAGGTACAAAAGCTGTCACTTTAAAGTGTACATATTTGAATGTAATAGGTACAAAAGTGTGCCTTTTGAAAAAGTACTGCCCCAGTGACAGCTTTTTTACCTTTATTTCTAAACGAGTGTACAAGTCTCAATATAAGCACTGAGGCAGACAAACTGTGGTTGCGCTTTATGTTGGTTTTTCTACAGGCCTGGTCTTTGTTGAACAGCTATGGTGTCATCTCAGTGAATTTTTTTTTAGTAACGGTCTGCTGAAGGCCTTTAACTTTTCCTGACCTGAAATATCCCCAGCTCATTGCTCACTGAAAAAGGACACTGAAAGAGTTGTTTTCTCACAGAGACTGAAAGAAGAATCGCACTGTCAACTAGACTGAAGAGGGTCAGACCGATGAAGATGAAATTGTTTGCAGTTTGCATGTCTTTGCACTTATTCCCTATAAAACATAGCCTATTGCATGAGAGAATATAAATCATTTTTCTCATTTTGTGCTGAAAGTGTCACACATTGTGAATGAGGTATGTTGAGAAGGAGTGATAACGTACATCTGTACTAGTCTAGAAGAAAAATGAAACATTTTTACACGAAGCTTCCCATTTCTTACCAGAAAAACGATGTTCCTTACATTTTTACCACCCAGTTGAAAAAAAAAATGCTTGGTGTGTGTGTGATCCACATCAGGCATCTGGACGGCCCAGAGAGGAAGGCCACGGTTAATGCTGCTGAGCGGTTGTAGATAACTGATGATGGCCAGCTGTTCCTGTTGTGATTATGCATGAATGCCTGCTTTTTGTTGGGCTAAACAAACATTCACACTCCTCTGAAAGCTATCATGCATACAGATAGATACAGTATACTACTGCAGTTATTCTGAGGAATGTGAGGGACATTTGTGTTGTTATGCACAATCTTAGTTACTGTTTTGCAAAGTCTTTCATGTAAGGTTGAGATTTTGTAATTGTTTCTTAAAAAGTAGAATTTCTATATTTACCAGTGTTTACACCTGTTTATACCACCATATCATCTGACGCTAAAAAATAAGCTTTCCACTGATGTATGGTTTGTTAGGATAGGATTTGGCAGAGATACAACAAGAAAATCAAAATACTGAGAAAATCGATTTATAAAGTTTTTTTTTATAATATAATGTAATATAATAATGCTCTAATTTTGACCCATACACTGTATTTTTGGCTAAAGCTACAAATATATACATACTACTTATGACTTATGTTATGGTCCAGGGTCACATTTTATCAAAGATAAACAGTAATATTGTGAAATATTTTATTAAAAAACAACAACAAAAACAACAACAAAGCATTTCCATTAATTAATAAACATAAAGTCTTCAGTGTCAGATGATCCTTCTGAAATGAATAGTTTCTTATTATTGAAATGTTATTCTCTTTGTAGGATTCTTTGATTGGACATTCAAACTAATAGTGTTCATGTTCAAAGATTATAATTTTATACATTAAAACATTATTTTAGACAAGAAGATAGATTGAGAGAATTAATAAATGACATTTTGTTTTATAGGCAGTTGTATGACAGTGAGCTGTTTATTAAATCTGTTAGAATTGTTGAAGCAGTTCTATCCATCTATCCATTCATCCATCCATTCATCATCTACATTATATTTTTATCGTCTTTTAATTGCTTCAGATGAACAAAAGATGAGCTAACATTATCTCCAGTGGTCTTGCAAAGCCCCTCTGGGTAACTTTCTATGTTTGCATCCAATTTATCCTTCAGTAAAACTCTCCTTAATGGTCTTTTAATGTTATCCAGTTCCAAGTGTATGGATTATTAAAAACCTTTCCCTATATCCTTTCACTTCCTCTGAAAACTCTCCTCAGTAAAACAGACAACCACTGGAGACAATCCAGGCATTGTCTGACATTTTCCAAGCATGTGAGGTCACCATGGAGAGGATATCCTCTCTCTACTCACAGATGTTGTTTATGCACGTGGGACTGGATGACAAACCTGTATCTCCAAGACTTAAGCAGTATGGTTTGGACATGCTGAGGCACAGCCATACAGCATTAGCCATTTGTAAACACATTTGAAAGTCTCACTCTGATGTTTAATCTGAAGTTTCACATTAAACACATTACACACAGGATGTCAAACCGTGTTTAACTAATGTCTCATCATCCACACTAAGCTATAAGCGTGGATGATTTCAAGAGGTTTTGGGATTTGCGGGCCTGGCATCATGAGTATTTGCCTTCCTCTCAAAATGAAGTAAATGTTGATTCCACGGCCTCTTTCGTGAGAATTGTGGGGCTGAAAATTAGGTATAGCAATCACATGCCGTGTAGACTCACACAAAATCTACTATTTATGGGGTCCACAAACAAGAGATTTGTTTTCTTTTCCAGAGAGAATAATGTGCAATAGATGCATAAGTGCTATATAACAAAAATAGCAAATCCCCCTCATATATGAGAAATATTTACAGTATATACATACCCACACAAAATCACCAAAGACTTTTCTGGTTCACCTACTTAATAGTATGATCAATGTGTTACCATTAATTTAAATATATATATTTATGTACATTTTAATATTTTAAGATGATTAAGTTTATGAAGTTTAGTACAGAACAGGCTTAGCCATGAGATCCACAGGCAAGGCCATTATTTGTCTTCCCATTCTGATTCTGAAAGTTTTTTTTTTCTATGTGACAAGGAAAACTTTCCTCACTGCAAATCAACTTCTAACTAGCATTGTAAATGTCCTAATTATGGCATTTGACATAACTGACATGCTTAGAGTGTTTTGTGTCTGCCAGCATCTGCCATGGGTTGAATGTTAGACTGCAGTGTATTGTGATTAGTATTCATTGTGGTCTTCAGCTGAGAATCCTGAAGTATTATGTAAAACTGAATAGTCATAAAATGTGGGGACTTTTTAATGACTTGCTTTCAATCAGTTTTCACTACACTGCTTGCATTATAGGTGTTGGTGCCTGTGCTAACCATGATAAGCAGCTTTGCATACTTACCTCTCTGCCCTGTTATGGGAGAATTGCTTTATCTTTCAAATCCTAAACTGTGTTTGGCTTTCATTTATAGTCCAGCAATAAATGCTCTGAAGTGTTACGTAACTGAAGGGACACTGTGTGAATAAAATAAAACCATCACATCCATCATTCTTTTACATCCATCAAGTTTACTGACTTGCTGAGAATGGTTCCCTGACTTGTTCGAACAGATCCTCGGTTATGTAAAGTACAAAGTACAAGTTCCAAACAACAATACAACATTCAAATAGAGAAGGTAATCCTTGAAATCAGGCGTTGGATGACTAAATGGTTTAGAAATGTCTTAAATATAATGTATCAGTGCCGTCTAGTGTTTAATAAGACTGACAGTTCTCATATGCTATGATTGGTCAAACCTGGAAAAAGGGTTCAGATATACTGTAAACAAATTCAGATTTAAACAAATATTTGATAATGCCGAGCCACAGACTTAAAAAACAAAATATATTAATACATCAAGAGTTTGTAATGTGAGTGTTTTTTTTGCTTCACACTTTAAGAGGAATGCATCTCCATTGTAAAATGTATTCCCTGACCTTGCAATTATTTTGGCAGCCCTTCTCACAGTTTAAAGTAGGCAGTGCCCATAGAAACCTGTGCAGTGCTCTCAGTGTAGCAACAGCATTTTTAAACCAAACTGTTGAAACTTTTTAGCAAGCCAATATATATCACCTCTGCTTTCCATCAAGGACTGGAACATATCATTAGAGAATTACCTAACCAAGACAAATGGATGTTTATATGAGCCTAGAAATTTAGTGTGTGGAGTACAAGTGGATCACCCTAGTCTCTTCAAATAAATAAATAAATAATTATTATTTGCTATTCTATGAGAGGAGAGCATAGAAATATTCCATTAATGTGTGCTATCCTTAGCAGGACACCAGCATCAACACAGGCAGGAAATATCACCCAGCCCAGATCCCCCTTTGTTATAACCTTTTCCATTAATTTGTCCTTGACTGTTTTTCCTGCCCCCTTGTAATTCACACAGACTAACAATAAACCCAAACCAACTTTCCTGATCTAAAACTAAAACACCATGATGTATGGCTTCAGCACTATACTATGTCCTTTGCTTGACTGCCGAAGGTAACAGCTGCATCCCACCCACAAATTATGAATACACAAAATATATGAATTATTATTAAAGAATACATTTTAGAATAAGCTGTTTTGTGCACAAAAAAAAATATTGTAAAGCTTAGTAAAATTAAGGTTGAATCACTGATGTCACATAGACTATTTGATCAACGTTTTTATGTTTCTAAACCTTGAACATGGTAGTTTCATTATTGCATATGGAGGGTCGTTTGCATCTTAATTTGTGTTCCAAAGATAAATTTATGGGTCTTATGGGTGTAAAAGGAACTTAAAATTGTAAAAAAAAAAAAAGGATTGTAAAAGGAAAAGTACTACCGTACAGTTACACAGTTGAGTTTTAAATTTTTTTATTATTTTACCCGATCTCCGGTTCTGGAGGTAGCACTTTTAGCTGTAGCTTAGCATAGATCATGAAATCTGATTAGACAGTTAGCATTAAGTTTAAAAATGACTATAGAGTTTAGATATTTTTCCTTTTTAAAACTTGACCCTTCAGTTATATTATGCAGTGCTGAAAATAATCCTCTGCAATTTCAGGCACTGCGTTAGATTCCGCCTGCTACACTAATGAGAGCATAGCTCCTAATTATAACAACCTAGAAAATCACAACTTGTTATTTTCCGCTGGTCTTAGTACACAATGTAACTATAGAAGAGTCAAGTTTTAAATAAGAAAATATCTAAACTCTTTGGTCATTTCTGAGCGTGATGCTAACAGTCTAATCAGATTCAACAATCTATGTTAAGCTACAGCTTTTATAAAAGAAAGTGTTCTTTTAACTGTGGGTTAATTCTGATTGGCTATTAGATACTGTATCTCTTTATTGTTATTGTTATAGTTGTGGTGTGGATTTTTAGTAGTAGCTACTGTCTATGGAGCCTGTCCTCCAAAAAAAGACTCTATAGGTCGACATGAAATGACGTATGTGTCATGGGTGAGCCGCGCTTCTCGGCGGTCAGGGAAGGCGAAGACACAAAGATTCTATGAAACATGAACGATTTACTTGAAACACACAGGATACAGGGGCCGAGACAGCATGAAAACACGAGATGACATTAACAACGACGGACAAAGAAAACTGAAAAGGACACAAATTAAATACACACAATCAAGGTAGGAAACACAAAACACCAGGGATACAAGGCTGGGAGGGGATGAACATTAATGTAAAGGGGCAGGACTTCAAACAAGCCAAAACACGTGGATACAGGACAAGGTATGAAAAGAACCCCACGGAGGTGTGACCTCACGCCGAAAAAGGTACATCGCGGGAGGGTGGGTGCCCAAGAGGCCGGACAAGGGCAGAAAAATCGGCTGAAAATCGGACACCAGACCTGACAACGGTTCCTTTGACCATGATTCAGGGCTGAGACCGGACAACTGCGAACTGGAATCTGCAGGGATTAACTCTGGCATCTCTGATTCCTACCCTACATCCAGAGTGGGAAATTGTGGACCTAACTACTGGAAACAGAACTGGAATAAGCAGACTGGAATCTGTGGGAGACTGGATCGGCACTCCTGGCAGTAAAAAAGTCCGCAGGGGTTGATCGCTGTTTGCTCTGGTACGGTGAAGCTCTCCAACGTCACGGGACTCGGACGATGCTCTCGTGGTGGTTCGGTGGATCTCTGCAGCCATCCCACCTGGGACCAGACATTCATCAGGCTCAGGAACACCACCAACCTCCATTTTAAGCCTGCAGTGACCGGGAGCTCGACAGGGCTGAGACCGCAGACACCGCATTTGAAAGCCGTGGTGATGGCCGCATCTCCGAGACCCGACAGTTCAGTGAGTTGATAAAACTCCTTTTCATAGTCCTCGAACCGTGGGTCTCGGAGGGTCTGTGTGGCGAATCCTGCCGCAAACGCCACCTCAGTTTTGTTTCAGTCGGTCATTCTGTCACAGGCTTCTCAGCGGTCAGAGAAGGCAAAGACACAAAGATTCCATGAAACATGAATGAATTACTTGAAACACACAAGGTACAGGGACCGAGACAGCATGATAATGCAAGATGACATTAACAACGACCGACACGTGGACACAGATTAAAAACAAAAACAAGGTATGACAAGACAGGTATGACAAGACAAACACTGTGACAGTATGATTTTCAATATCAAAATGTGCGTTTTGTTTAAATGCAGTGTGTGGACTTATTAATTCGTACGTACGAATGGCCACACCTAAACCTACCCATTACAAAAATCATGAACCCAAGAACGTATGATCATGTCTCATCTTATAACACATCGCTCCACAAACTGAGCTACACCAACCCTAAACCATGAGGCAGACAAAACATTAATATGCAAATGTCCTGTTGCCGATAGGAGTGCAATTGTAGTATACGCTCTGGTCGAATTTCACTGCTCTTGTACAAATGACCTATACAGGCATATTGATTGGGGGACATGTTGTTCTATGACATAAACAGACCAACTAATTTAATTATTAAATGTTGTGAGTAAACCTTATTCCAACCAAATTCTGTAAGCAAGCTAAGTGACAACAGACGAAAATGCTCCTGATAATACTCAAAAACTCAACATGGATGACTCCAGACCGTTCCAGCAAGCTCATCATTTTACCAGCATTTCTACTGTGCTAAGGAGACAGTGAAGTTGATGTTAAAAAAATTATATCTTGTTCCTTTCAACCTCAGAACATATCGCAGTCTTGTTCTCCGACAGGCATGATTCATGAGTCAAGCTTGAATTAGACTGTCAAAGGAGTGTAAATAATGGTATGTGAACTTCAGCTGAGTTAAACCATGGTTCTAGAGCAGGACAGAATACAAATAGACATGTGCACAGAGAGAGAGCTCATTAGAGTACATCACACACTGTGTAAGCAAGCAGGCCAGTGAAGTGTTTACATGTGTGATGCACTGCATAAAATGCTATGGGTTTCGGTGATCCTTACTTTCATTGTTTATTGAGAAGCTGTTTTACATCTGAACCGACAGAGTGCACTATCAATAACACATCATTTAGTTGATGGCACACAAACACAACTCCAAATGTCTCCGGATTTGTTTGTTTTTTCACTAGAGCATGTATCATTAATTTCCACCTTTAAACAGAAATGTTTAGCAAATCTTTAAAACATTGTTTACCCCAAAATAAA
>JAUMHP010000041.1:10348811-10359294 GCA_032361065.1 Enteromius trimaculatus | reverse complement strand
GAGCATGTATCATTAATTTCCACCTTTAAACAGAAATGTTTAGCAAATCTTTAAAACATTGTTTACCCCAAAATAAAAATTTGCTGAAAATTGTCCCCTCAGTTTAAAATTCTACATCAAAAATGTATATTTGTAATGGCTTTGCAGTGTAAACATCATACACATCATTAATATTGCACTATACACATTTTATTACAGGCTGTTTTATAGTATGCAGTATTCAGTCTTTTTTTGCTAGTAAAAATGCAAGTAAAAATATCACTGACCTAAACTGTGATGTATTTTCTCATAATCATATACTGTAGGAAAAGAATAAAATAAATACTGTTTAATACTACCTGTACAAACACATATACAACACCGCTAATTCAAATTTCTTCAGTTGTATTTCACAAACCCATTTTGAAGCTTCCACCCACTCACAGTCGCAGTATAAACCCCACACCTGTTGTTGGAAATACTGAATGTGCCGTTCATGCTCTCTAACTCAGGGCTGGCACAATCACGTCAAATACAAATCCTCCCTAAGTCAGCAAAGCAGTGGAATGCAACCCATCCAGCGCCCACTTACACAAATGCCTCGGCTCAAAAGATTTGGGCTGACGCATGGCCATCAGCATTTCAGCAGACCTCAACAACAATTAAGCCTCATCAACCAGTGCTATTTCATAGACCATTTAGCTGGCCCACAGTAGAGCCCTGTATTCAACCCCATTAGGACTCAGATCTCTGTTGATGTGACACAAATATCTGCACCCTGTTTTCAGTACTGTGACACTCTCTGTGCGTTACTCTGGCATAGCTAACTCTGATACCATTATTTATGTATTTGTAACTGTTGGTTCCTTTTCTAGCTCCTATGCAGAACATTTTTATTTTATATTGAAATCTCATTTCATTAATTTCAAGAGATTTTGACTTTAGACTCAGCAATGAACATTTAGCCTATCTGCCTATGTTGAAAGGGGCAGTGGAAAGACTTCCAACATGTAACATTTGCTCTGATAATATAATCAAAAAAACACCAGTACACCTCAAAATGTTAGATTCATCCACAACCAAAGCCCCACTCACATTACTAAACAATGTTTTTATTTAAGTAACTTGCAGTATTATGCTTTGACCCTTAGAGGGCCAAAAGTTAAAAGGATAGTTAAGAAATGTAGATATTTTGATGAGCTCTCTGACCCTCCCATCCTTACACGATCAAGGCTCAGAAACGTAGTAAAGAGATTAGTAAAATAATCCATGTGATATCAGTGGTTCAACCATTATGTTATAAAGATAAGAGAATATTTTCTGTGTGTCATTGGAGGCAGGGTGGTAGGGAGTTGTCCTCGTTTTTGTGATTTGCAAAAGTCTACAAACATTTCTGAATAACGAACTTTCAAAATTACGACCCTGGTGTGTATGTAGTTCACGTGGTTCACCAAACCTGGAGACAAACTAGTAGACAAACGTCTTAGCCATAGTTTCTGCCCATTGGTCTGGCACAGGAAAAGCTTTCACCCATTGTGTGAACTGTTCAATGATAATTAGAATGTACTTGTTTCCTGAACTGGACACAGGAAACGTATATCAGTATATCAGTATATCAGATCCTATCCATTGGCGCCCATGCTTTGTAATTTTTTATAAATCTTGCCCCTCTTGGTCGGCCCAACAACTGCAATGTCTGCACCTCTGTAAGTATCTCCATCCATTCCATACCAGTGGAAACTGTGACAGATTTGAAGTCTTTCCTTCTCTCAAATGGCTAGATTGTGGTGGATTATGGCAGGCTTGTAACACTTCTGTTTGCATTGAGGCAGGAACTAGCAACAGAAGGGGGACAGAGTTCCCAACGATAAAAGAGAACACCTTGATGAAGTTCAAGTTGTGACCAACACAGCCAGTATTTTCTTACTTTACTTCTTACAGTATTTTATACTTTTCAATGCAACGTAGCTTTTTGTCGGGAGAACTTTCGTCTTTTTCCACTCATGCAGAATAGAACGTTCAGGATCAGCTCTCTGCTCTTGTGCTAGCTTTTCTTTTGAGAGAGCTTCCAGCCAGAGTTTCAAACAACTCTGCAGCTGCCCTGTTCTCACCATTTGCAATTGGGCTGTCAATAACATGTTCCTCTGTTGCACACTCAATGCTCCTTACTGCAAGTAGAACCACAAGTTCCAAGCTTTCACATCACTAATCAAAGATGGGTTGGGCTATATACCCTCACCACTGACCACATGGCCCAGGAAAATAACTGTTTCTTTAAGCTGGTGATACTTAGATGGCTTTAGTTTTAATCCATGGCTGAAAAGGCACTGGAATACAGCTTCAAGTTGATCAAGGCTCTTATCAACCCCTTTGCCCAGGATGATGATGTCATCTAAGTAAATCAGAAGAGTTTCCCACTGAAGTTCTCTAAGAACAAGCTACATTGCCCTTTGGAAAGTGCTTGGAGCATTGCACAATCTAAAAGGCATACGAGTGTATTATAAAGGCCATAGCAAATAATGAAGGTTGGCTTTTTTCTGTCCATTTCACCACTGCAATTTACCAGTAGCCAGACTGAAGGTCTAGGGTGGAGAAGACACAAGCTCCAATAAGTACATCAAGGCATTCCTCAATTTTGGGAAGAGGATAGGCATCCTTGGCTCTTAAGCTGTTGAGGCGGCAATAGTAGACAGACCAACGAACAACTTCATACTTTTTACGAACTAACACCATGGGTGACGCCCATTCTGAGGCAGAAAGTTTTACAACTCTGGTTTCCAGCATAGCACAAAGATGCCTCTCCTCTTCCTCTTTAAATCCAAGGGGAGTCCATCTGACTGACTGTCATACTGGCCCTGCAGCTCCAGTATTTATCCTATGTGTGACAGCTGTTAAGAGGCTAAGATCCAAATCTAAAACAGCGAAGAGAAGTTTGTATGAAATCAGAAGCTCGATAAGCCGCTGTTGCTGCTCCTCACTTAATGCTCCACTTGAAGTGGCATAAAGGTCTCCTCAGATTGGAATGATATGTGTCATCACTTTTTTTGAGTGCAACCACAGTCCTTTCCCCCCTGTTTGTAATTCATAAAGCCCTCATCTGGATATGTTTCCACTAAGAGACCCAAACAGCCTGGTTTTATTGCTAGAAATATTACAAAGCTTCATAAAAACTCTATGCTCCATACTTGTGACAACACTCCCTGAGGCTACAGCTTCTGTGATCAGGTAGGGTTCCAAAACTTTCACTCTCTGGTGGTAACATTGTCTCTGTCTCTAGGACAACTCGAGCAACATGATGATCCGTTCAATCACCCCCAACAATCTTAGTGGGAACTAGGTCTTCTGCAATAAACACTCTGCCACTAGTATGGATGGTTTCTCTTGCAGCTCACAAAAAATCTAGCCCCAAAAGGATGGGGACACATATCGGAGCCACAGAGACTTCCAATCTGTATACCAGGTGCCAGGTTGGAATTTAACTTTCAGTTTACCTTTGGCATTCATGTCCTTCCCTGATTCTGCATTGTGGAGACATGTCTGTGTTGTAGCGGTCTGCTTACTAAGAGGAAACTGCTGATACAAAGGCTTTGAGATAACTGTTGCTTCAGCTCTTGTGTCTACAATGGCTTGCGTTGAAATGCATTTCACATCAATAAGCAAGCTTGGGCCTCTGCTTTTTGCACTCCCCACATATGGTGTGGGGGACTGGCTCCTGCAGCGTTCTCTGCAGCTGCCCTGTTCTCACCATCTGCACTTGGGCTGTCGAAAACATATTCCTCTGTTGCACACTCAATGCTCCTTACTGCAAGTAGAACCACATCATCCACGTCTTCTTCTTCGGCTTGGCAAGTAGGTTTTCGTTCATGCTGTGCCCTCTTGTATTGGAGACTGTCCTCGTCTCTGCTCTTGATGTACTTCCTCCTGTTTTCTCAGCTCTTTAGCTGTGAGGATATCCAACTTTGACTGTAGTTGTTCCATCTTTTGCATCAGAAGGTTAAACTGGTCAGCAGACACATAGCTCTTGCTAATTTTCTCCACTTGCCCTATTATGAATGCAGTCTCCTGTGAGAGAGCAGCTACTTGGTCTGTAGTAGCGTAGCTTGGACTTTGACACTGCTGGAGACTCTATGGACAGCTCCTCATCATCCCCCCAGGAAATATGTCTGGCTCTGTTCTTCACATTGATGTCACGACCCAAGATGGCTTGATAATTGTGCTTGTGGGCCTCTACTAGTCTTTGAGCATCCACTAATGAATGGGGATCCTTATTCATTACTTAATAAGCAACGTTTTGGTTATGAAATCCCTTGAGGAAAAAGTCTGTAGCGAGTTGGTCCTGCAGATCGAGCTCCACACCAGGGTAATGGTGTTTCTCAAAAAATGATTCCCAATCTCCACTACCAATCAAATACAGCAAGCTTTGCTTTGGGACCCTCTGCGGCAATTTGCTGACCTTGATAATGAGGCATATTAGATCTTTGTTTAACAATTGGGAGAATGGCTGAGAGCCACGATCAGTTTTTCGTTGCCTTGTGCCAGTCTCGGAGGAAGGGGTAGCTCTGGAAGGACCTGAAGTTCTTTGTTGTATTGCTTCTAACTTATTATTATTTTGGTTTTCGGGTATAGTCTTAAGCCAGTCTGGTGGTTGATTAGACTCAGGGGCTGCTGCCATAGCTTTTTTTTCTGTTTACTTTATTTATTGATTTTTTTTATTTTATTATTATTATTTTTTTATAAACTTCACAACAATGAACAATTAACTGTTCTTGTGGAGTCTTTGAGTCTCTGGCAATTCACTTTGTAGTTGAGTCTATGCAGTTCTCATCAGGCGAGATGATGTCAGCCTACTTGTGTCTGGTCTTACTGCTTATCCGCTTCTGCGGTATATGCCATTTTGCCAGCGTCTGACTTGTCAAGAGGATTTTTTCCGTAGCATTTACTTAACTTCTTGAACAAGTTAGGTACACAGTTCACTCACCAACAGTACAAGTGGCACTGTTCCCATTGATTGGTGCTCTTGCTCCAGCACAGAACGTCAGATTTTTCGACCGTGCGATGAACATGCGAGCAATCTTTACCACTGAAAAAAAAAAAACCTACTCACACACGTAATTCTGTACACACGTAATTTGCATACTCTCTGACTTGACATAACTAATAGCTAATAGAAATATGAACAGAAGTAACACAGTGAATAGACTTAAAGGGACCATGCTCTCTTTACTACAATATTACTGTGCAGAGATCGAAGTCCTGTGAAAGTGCTCTTCCACCATTTTATTTTGGGTCACCTACTGTACTCGTGAAACTAGCCATGTAACCATCTTTAAATAGGGAAAACATGGAAGTGGTTTCAAATTTTTTCCCTATTTTGATGCTAAGGAATGAATGGAGCAAAGCTAAATAACATTATGGCACCACATGCTAGAGCAATTAAGTGCATGCACTGAGACTGGAGAGATATGCATCAACTCACTAAGTTGAGGGAAGAACATAGTGCAATATGGAAAAACTGTGGCGTTTTCCATCAAATTTTACAAAACTACGAGAATTTTCAATTTCTTTTCTTCTGTTTCAGTCTTTGATGTATGTTCACAAGAATACTATTTTATCGAAGCCCTTATACTGTACTGTACCTTTCTGGGACTTGAACGTGGTTTTGTTGCTTTTTGATACTAGAGGACTAAACGTATTATTAAACAGATGCTACTGCTGTGTTATCCAAGAAATTATCACTTGTCCTGCATGTGTGAGAGCACATGACAAAAATAACATCTTTGCTGCAAATGAGGTGAGCAACACTCCTCTTTGTACATTTCACACTTTCATTATGCCGGTGTCAGTCTTCTCAAAGCATAGCAGATGGAGCTGAAACACCGTTCGTCATTAAATCATACAAACACACATGTGGTTTGCCAAAATAAAGCATGACTAAAACATTTCTTAAGAAAAGGAACAAGAAAACATTTCTTGAACTTTAAGGTGTGAATAGTTGCTCCACGCTGCATTAAATATTGTCAGAACTTTTGGCTTCATGCTGACACCTTTCCAGAAATGAAACTGCCGATTTTTCATTCAACGATCATACTATTTAATTAATCTGCTCGACTGATACAACCACACAATTTCTGAACATTAATAACCTGAATATGACGTGATCATACTTAATCACTGGTGCTGCATAAATAAGGATTTACCTTAAATGCACCAGTACAAGAATCAGGTAGATTGCTAAATATAATACAAAGTCTAATGTGCTCATGCACCATCAACATACTAGTCATGTAAAAATGATGTATTGAAAAATCAGAAATATCTCTATATACTGGTTCAATGACAAAAAGCTATGCAGAAAAAAAGTGCATATAATTGCAGCAATTTAATTTACCATACACAACAATCTGGTTCTGGTTGTTAAAACATGCAATATAAATTTTAATGACAACGTTCAATATCTACAAGGAGTTCTTAAGCAGCAATACAAACATAAAACATAAGCATCCCAAATGTGTGCCCATAAACGATTTGACATTTATAGGAGTAATTCAGTCCTACAAAAAACTCACCAGCTCTAAACGTCCTCCGAGTCAGTTTGCATGTGTATCCTGTTCAGTGTGAGATTCACACTGCCTCCCTCTGTTAAATATAGGAGTGTCTCACCCACTGCTCTACTCTCTGCATTACTGAGCTGAAGTTTATGCAACTCAGAGTGTGTGCAGGTCGGAAATGCAGCAAAAAGGAGGGTCTATTGTAAGACTAATGGCACTCCCGTTCCTGAAACCTCACCTTTGTATACCATCAGCAAGCTAGGACTGAGGTGACAGAGAGATCACTGCATAGAAGAGGCATAGACAATTAGTTAAGAAGTGTATATGTTTGTGCTTCCAGAGTGTTTGGACTCAGGTTGTGGCCTTGGACGTTTTAGACAAATAGCTTTCCTTCGTGATTCAAAGCACAACTCTCATTCTGTCAGCAAGGGCTTCGTTTTTTTGTCAACAAACCCGACCTGTGACCCTGAACAGACATCAACAGAGGTTTCAACAGCATTGTTAAGATGAGATAAAGCTTAGATGAGTAGGGCAGATTGTGTTACATCTCTCTCTATCCTCTTCTTAATGTACTGGGACAGCAAGATGTTTCTCAGAAGATGCTAAAAATGTCACTCCTCATTATTTTTCATACAATGTTTCAGACACCTGCCCATTGTTTGCAGGAATTGGAAAAAATGTAGTAACTAATTTCCACTGGTTCCTCCACCCTCTCTTCCTGTTCATCCACAGATAAAAGTGAGAAAAAAGAATCAAGCAGGCATCGAGCCAAAACAACAGTGGCCAATCTATACAATGAGCAAATATATTAAAAACATCTTATTACTGTTAAGATGTTTTAAAGTCTCACATGCATTTATTTGATCAAAAACACAATAAACAAACATTTTGAAATATTATTAAACTTTTAAATGAATATTTTTTTGGATAATATATTTTAAATTGTAATTTATTAATGCGATGGCAAAGCTGAATTTCAGTTTTCTTCAGTCTTCAGTGTCACACGATTCTTCAGAAATGATTCTAATATGCTGATTTGCCTAATAACATTTCATGTTATCACTTATCAAAAACAATGATACAGTCTACATTCTAAATTAATATTTAAAAAAGATACAGTATATATTTTAAAAATACTATTTTTAAAATGTATAAACGTAATTAATATATTTCATTTAGTTTATATATTTTATTTTGTTAATTTTTATGTCAGGTTTGATTTATTGATATGTATTTTTTACATCTCATAAGTTGACCAAGAAAATAAAATGGTGATGGTGAGACTAGCCTAAGCCTTGTAAAATATTTTCACAGCACATGTTTTCAAAAGAAACATGTTTAAAAATAAAGGGTCCATGTCCCTTAAAGGTATATACCGTACATAAAAGGTACCCAGTGACAGCTTTTACAGTGAGTGTACTTGTTCAAAATGCCAATCTTTTTTTCCCAAACCTGCTTTTTTCATATGCCTTTCCTCTCACATCAAAATCCACTCTCTCCAGCCACTTTTAACATTTAAAAGAATGACTGAAAACAAAGTGATAACAGAAAACCAGCTATACAGTCCAATGGGCAAAACCGACATTTATATGAAGTGCTGCCCTAAGGACATCATATTTTTAGTCATTCCTCTTTCAGCACCATTAGACAGACACCAACAACACAGATAAAAGTCCCTGAGCAGGTCAGTTTTATTCAACCAATGAGAGACTTAAGCACTGCTGCAGCCAAGTTTACACCTCTAAGCTCTTCACTAATGGTATTCTGTTTCCAAGCTAACCCATAAGGAGGGTATAAATACACCAGGTATCTAGGATACAAGACACTCTCCTCAAACTCTTTCGGACTTTGTGTTTTAGTAGGATAAGGAGAATTGACGGCGAGTCTGCATCACTTAGCTTCGTTCAGTGTCAATGTACAAAATGTCAGTGTGTGTGGTTTTGTTTTAGATCGATCTAAAAAAACAAAGTCTAAAAAAATTGCAAACAAACTTTTAAGCAGGTAATAACAGATTAACCACACAAGTATATTATCGCTTAAAAGATTAGGGTCAGTAAGATAAACAAAATTTTATATATATTTTTTTTACACTTTATAATCACATTTGAATATATTTAATAATGTAATAATTAATAAATAATTGAACTGAATCCTTAAATTTTCACGAGTCATCAGTCTAGCTGCATATGATTCTTCCAATATGCTTAATTGCTGCTCAGTTATTAATTAATAATTTATTAAGTAATCAGTATTAATTGATTTCCTGATTTTTTATTTCAGAAAATAAATCGAAAATTCAAAAGAACTAAATTGATTGTAAAATAGAAATATTTAAAATATTATAAATAATGTAACACGACTTTATGAAAGTATTAATTTATCATTTTTACTTAAAAAAAAAAAACAGTTTCACAGAAATCACAGTTTCCACAAAAGTATTAAGCAGCACAACTGTTTTTAAGATTGAGAATAATTAGAAATGTTTCTTGAGCATCAAATCTGCATATTAAAATGATTTCTGAAACTTTCTTCTACTCTGAAGATGGGAGTATTAATTGATGTAAATTCAGCTTTGAGAATAAACCATATAAATTACATGTACAGTACAATACATAAAAAAACATAACATTTCACAATATTGCTGTTTTGACTGTAATGCAGTCTTGGTAAACATAAGAGACTTCTTGTAAAAACAACAACAGCTAAAATCTTAATTATTGTAAACTATGCACCGATTTGTAAAAGACAAAAAGGGATGTGTTTGAGTATTTTTTTCATCAGTGTTTTGGATTTAAACCAAAAAGGCTGCCAAAAGGATGTGACGCCTAAGAGCAGCTCAGTGCATGGAGGGACACAGATGTAACGGTGCCGGTGGAGGACTCTCCTGGGTTGACAAAGCCAAGCTGATTGATCTAGTTCACTTGTGCCCTGAAGCAGGGTCCTCTGGACTGCCATGCTGCAATGGTTCACTACACTCTCAGTGAGCGTGTGCAGCGCACATCACAGACAGCACAGATGAGAGAAGGAGAAATTCATTATGGTCCTGAGAAGGATCTCTTCTCTGCTGTTTGCTCCTATTTAGAGCCTCTGGCTGAGCAAAGGCAAGCACAGAAATGGGGAGCCATGGTGGGCTGGAAGTAGAGCAGGAACGAGGAACACTGATCTAATTTTTTTTTATGCTGTTGCAAAACTTGACATCATAGCTAGCGGCTTTTGGACTAGGCAGTGTACCAAATTACCAGCCATTCTGGGCAGTCTATTAATTAACCAGTGACAAATCTAATCTATATCCATAATTTATCCCTGGCTGAAAATGCCCATGATAAAGTATATTATGAAACAACAAATTCAGCGTCGTCATTATTTTAAAAACGTTTACAGAATTCACTTCTAATATTTAGTTGGTCACAAAGATGCAGAGAATTATATGAGAAAATAAAAAAGCACTCAAAACATTACTGGAAACAGAGACAAGGACTCATGCAAGAAGAACCCAAACACCTATAAAGAGAACCAGTGCAGTGTGTTCAAGACCGTGGCTTTTAAACAGTTAGATCTGGCTTGTTTGGCAGCAGCTGAAGCATTGGGAGGTTTAGTGTTGTCCTTGTATGACAGCTACAAGATGCTTCTGTGATTTGACTGCATCTGTTAGAGTTATCTAAAAGGACAGTTTCAGCCAAGCATAAAGATGATGTATTCTGTGTCCAACGCTGTGCAATAACAGCTATTAAAAAAATTTAAATCTTAAAATGAGAATGCACATAATAAACTGTACTTTGACATACTTGAAGAATGTGTTCAGGCCTCGGTAGTAATAAAAAGTTCACATTATGTGCATTAGTCTGTTCTTGACTCATTATGCACCTTTAAGCAATTTATCACTGCCAAAATTCCAGTTAATCCTATTCCAATTCATCCCAGTCATGTAATTGGATTAAAATGTCATTATATATATA
>JAUMHP010000041.1:10314060-10333181 GCA_032361065.1 Enteromius trimaculatus | reverse complement strand
TATAATTTCCTTTCCAAAGTTTTAGGGTTGCAAATCTCTGAAATTGTGGCACAAAAATTTCAAAGGAAAAAAATAATAATAATAATAATATATATTTATATATATATAGTTTATTTGTCTCTTGCTCTCATTTGTAGAAATAACTCATTTGGAGATTGAAGCGTTTCAACCAGTGGAGGGCAGCAACAATCGACTTTGAGCTTGTGCCTATCCTTTTTAGAGTCCTTCAGAATAGTGATGTCAGAACAGCCTCCAGACTTGACAATGAGCTGAAATCATCCTAAAATAAACTGTTTACTGTGATTTGTTGGCATGACAAAAACTAAGCCCTGTGAAACTGAACCCCTGCGTGCAAATTAATGAGAGTTTGTATCATTTATGTGTTTTGGTTGTTGTGTGTCATGTTGACATCCATAAATGTGCAATACATAAATACATTTCTTAAGCATTTTATTAATTTGCATAAATTAGTGTCAATAGGCCGATATAATGATATTGTGTCCTGTCCAAGAGCATCCATTACCCGTCATTCTATTAGATTAGTTTGATTCTTCCTCAGAATGGTCTTCATGAATGGAGTCCATCGTGTGACAGCTTCTCTTTCAGCATGTAGCTCTGCTCAGGCTCACACTGAGGCCCCAAGGCTTCTGCGAAGTGCTGGTTCAGACTAAATGAATTAAGGCTGATTTCCATTGTCAGCTGGTGGTCCATGTCTTAGGGAATTTGTTGCTTGACTTGGCTTCATAAATATACCCTCCATTTTTTGTAAAGTTATGTCTGCCTCATCATAATGATGCAGAACTTTTCAGACCTGGCTCTAAATAGCTGCTAACTAGGGTTACTGAATGCAACTAAAACTAAAAACTCTTACCATTAAATAAAATTTTGTTATTTAAAATAAAATGACCTTTATTTGAAGTTTAAAAAAAAATAAAAATGTAAACATGGCAACATTCCTTCTTACAATCTTACAAGTCCTTCGATATAATCTTTGTCAAATAACAAAACTCAAACTGAAATTCATTAAAATTATATTTAAAAAAATACAAAACACACAAAAAACTAAACTTTAACTAAAATTACTTAAAAAATGTAAATTAGAACACAAAAAACAAAATCTAATTAAAATATTACAAAAGGTTATAATAGTAAATCTAAAAATAAAACTAAAATGACACTGCAGCTAACAGACTATATAATATATATATATATATAGTTTTTTTTAAATACAAAATATATTTAAATTTATTTAAATTAGGAATTGTTTTACACTAAAAATTGTATATTTCATTTTTATCACATAGAAATTAATGAATGTTTAAAGCTTACTCCAAAAATCTACTAAATATAATTTTTAGGCTTATTACGTTTGCCTGCAAATATTTCATTGTTTTTACATTGCACATTATGTTCAATATAAATGGAAAGCATTTTGACGCAATATTAAACCTTGAGGTGAAAATTTCAATAAGACAAAACTGCAATTAAAATGTTTGCGTCTCTAGTCTCTTCATTAGGAGGTGTGTGTTAAACAAGCATGTCCAAGACGGTTGCTCTCACTTCACGCCTGACTGGTACTCAATGATGCATACTTTATTGATCATATGGGCTCTCAATGGGAGCAGCATTAAATAACAAACTGTTTTGGATCACATGCAAAATGAAGATCAAAAAATCTCTATGCAGTGAAAACAGAGCCAAAAAATCAACACTATTAGCCCTTAACTCTACTAAGGAGGAATACACAGATTAATTAAAGGGCCATATTGGCTTGCCCCAGGGCAGACTCTTTACAGTACAAGCAACGCTGTCTACGAGGGGGAGGGGACATACCTAGAGTCTGCTGTTGTGACTGTTTCGCTCAGGGTACGGCTAACAGCATGCAGGGGAGTATATTTCAGTATTGGGGATTATGCTGTTTAGGCAGACTCAAAGAGATTATGCCATCTAGACAGACTATGGCAGACTAATCTATTTTAATGGACTTTTCCTTGTCTGAAAATGAAGAGTGGGCTTTGTGATTAGACACATGAAAGTGCACAACAGCCCCCTAAAATGTATTAAGACGATAAATCCAGTTAATTTAAAGTTGTTGTCTGTCTTCAGTCTGAGATATGAATTGACTAGAATTACTTAATAAACACAAAGACTTATCCCCTGTCATGGTGAATTAGGAGAGCTGTTTAGAGCTAATCAAGGGTAATAAGCTTCCCAAGTTCACTTGTAATTTCATTTGTCAATATCTGTTCTGCTAACAAGTGGATCCAGAGGATTTAAAGAAATGCGTTTTTCATATAGATCACTACAATCGTTTTTAAATGCTCATCAAGGCTGCATTTATTTGATCAAAAATATGTGAAATATGCTAAATATACATTACAATATATAATAACAGTTTGCTATTTTTTTAATATAATTTAAAATATAATTTATTCCTGTGATATAAACCTGCATTTTCATCAGCCATTACTCAAGTCTTCAGTGTCACGTGATCTATCAGAAATCATTCTAACATGCTGATTTATTATCGATGTGGGAAACTGTAATGCTGCTAAATATTTGTTTATTATATTGTATGTTTTGAATAAACAACTAAAAAGAACAAATTTTATTAATAGAAATCGTTTGCCTACGATATACGTTCAAATGTCTGGGGACAGTATGTTTCGTTTTATTTTATTTTGGAAGAAATTTATATTTTATTCAGCAATTATATGTTCAACTAAATAAAAACTGAATAAGCTTATTGTTGCAGTAAAATTAAATACTTATGATTATGAAACTTAAGCTTTTGGACTTGGTTTTGATAGAGTTTTCAGATTTTAATAATAATAATAATTTTAATTAATAATAATAATAATAATAATAATTGATAATAATATTTAAGTTACGTAGAAAAATAATAACGTGAAACAATTATATCCTACATGTGAGTCCAGCACAAAACGGCTCGGGTTACAGTGAGAGTCGTTGGCTTCCTGTTAAGTTTCTGTTGCTACAGCAACCATTTAACGCAGCAGAAATCTGCAGTCAAACATTGCGCGGTAGCGTTTATAGTCTGGATTCATGGACGTTATCGAAAAGAGAATACACAGCATTGTGGATGAATCCGAGGAGGAGCTCATTTCAGAAGAGATTAAAGAAATACGTCGGTAAGAAGTTCTACTCTGAAGATAACCAGAGCCATCAACTTCTCTTCATTTTTGCCGGTGAACTTTCCTAGCGCAGGTTTTGCATTCAGTTTCACCACACGACCTTTCTGCCTCTTCAGATATGCTCTGTCAAACCAGCTGAGGGCAGGATGTTTTGGACAAGATGCCTGTGTCCAAACTGAGGAGTCAGAGCTGCCAAATATAAAGATACTCGCTGCCAACACAGCAGAGCTTATGAAGGTGTGTGTATTTTATAATGTCCAGCTTAGTCCGGTCATATAACTTCAAAAAAGGAAGCTGCCTGTCTGTCAGCTATCAATCAATCTGCAGCTTTATAAATGCAAGTTTTCCTTGCCTTAAAAAAGGCCTCCAGAAAGCTACTATACTCAGTGCATTCCGCCAGATATGCTCAGTGAATTCATTCAAGCTGCTGGCTTTTCATCTTATTAGTTCAAGATTCTTCTAACTTTAGCTTTGAGTGGCCTCACTGCAGGCCGCCTAGGTCACCCGCTGAGAGGGCATATGATGGCTTTGTGGTGAAGAACAGTGCCTTCACAAGGAATCCTCTAGCCTGCAGAGTTAAACATATTGATTAGCAGGCTTGCAGCCAAATACATGCTCTACTAAACGCATGTTCTAGCCCCATAACTCACAAAAATGTATTTATTTGTAGTTGGGAATTGTAATCGTCCTATTGAAAAAGCAAGAAAGACAATAGGGAAAGTGTTGAATGATTTCTTTATTTATTTGGCATTTATTTATTTGACAGATTCTTTGGTCCAAAGCAATGCAAAGTCTTTGATTAACTAAATATATAAACCACATTATATAAATCATAACCTTGTGTTTCGAGTGTCATGCTCTGTTGAAATTTCTTTTATGTGGTTTAAAATATTTGATTGCATCTCAGGAATTCAACGTGTTAAAAGAAGACATCGAAAAGAAAGTGAAAATACTACGTTTGCAGTATGAGACTAAACTGCAGGACGAATCTGATGCCCTTTATGCAAGTATGAACGATAAAATCAAGAATCTGGAGAACTGTCACAAAGAGGTTTGTATACAATGCTGTTTCTATTATAAGTAATAAATCATGTTTCTACTTTGTTAAGCTCTGTTTGTTTTTTAAAGAAATTATCTGTTCTCCGGAGAAGCTATCAGCAGCAGCTTTCAGATGCTATGCAGGTGATCAAAGCCAGCTATAAGGTAAACTTTTAATGAATTTGTAATATCAGCGAACATATTGTTTGTTTTAAGTTGATATTATTTACAAAGTAAATGTTTACAAACATTTTTTTGCATGGCCCAAATTTGACAAGAATAAAGAAGAGACGGATCTGGTTTGTGATGTTACTGATGGAAGAGTAAAGGACCTTCTGAATGAGCTTCAGGAAAAGAACTTGAAGATTGAGCGTATGGTTGAACAGCTAAAGAAATATGAGGTACAGACTTAGTACCATTCATCACAGAAAAGTGTTCGGTGCTTGTACTTCAGTGTCAGTCATCTATCATTTCCTCTGTTTTTAGCCATTACTCATGGGTAAGATTAGGTTTAGGTGTAGAGATATGACCAAGACTATATTTTTTGCATTAAAAGGTTGTCCCAGAGTCAACAAAATATGTTGAAATAGGGACACATAGTACTTGGCAAAGTATGTTGTTATTAATGTTGACAGTTATGATGTTTAACTGTGGTATATTTTTTCATGGTTCTTTGATTAATATAAATATATCATATAAATATTATTATTAATAAAAAAGGTAAAACTTAAGAAATCCTTTTGCTGCATGTGTGTAGAGCCAAGGGGATACTTGAAAATGAGCACAAAGACAGCTAGCCTCACAATGAATTGGCAAATTTTGCATGATGCAATTTATTAAACAAACAACAAAAAAGTTTTTCAAGACTTTTCTGTATTGGATTCAGTGTGTGTTTTTTAAATTAATTTAAAGTAGAAAACTTTTCTAACATTATCAATTGAACGTCTCATTGCTGAGTTAAAATTTGCATATATTTATTTTCTTCATATTTATATTTTATGTACAGTATTTTCTGTTTTTGTTCTTTGATGGCAACCTTCACGCTGAAGCATTGCTTGACCAGTAGTGCATTTATCTTTAGTGATGTCAATAGGATTCTCGATTGCTTTAATGTCATCCAGCTTGTGTTGTTATTGACCAGCAGGATGGTAATTATTGTTTAGTGGCCTGTTCTATTATAGCCTTAAGTGCACTCGGGAGTGGCCCGGCCCTATGGCTGAACACTAATAAGCAGGTTCTTGCGTTCCACAAAGTGAAATCAATTACTCACCTTTATGCCCTTGCGAAAGGGGTTTACATGCAACATGAATGAGCTATCAGGTGCCAATAAGTGAGGTGTCTATTATTGGCCTTTTTAATAGGCTGCCCCTCTCACTCCGCCTCACAGAGTTATCTCTCACCCTCAGTGTCTGAGCTCTGTCCAACCAAAACGGCTGCTTGTGTAGGCAGATGGCCGGGAGAACGGCCATACAAAACCTGCCACTCAAAGTGTAACAAATGAGTGCAGCCCGGCGGAGTTCGAGCTTTGTTCATTGTGCTAATGAGAACTCTCACGCCCACAGGAGAGATGCATGGCTAATCACCTGTAGTTCTGTTACTGCAGCAGATGGTGGAGCCAGAGTTAAAGGTTGGGGTGTTCAAACATGGCAGGAAGGTGTTCCTTAGAGAATTAAACATCTTTCCGAGGAGGAAAACTATGAACAAATAATACATTAATGCTGTCCGACCTTAGAAGATGACAGTGAAACAGGGAGGGAAGGATGAGGGGTGGGTGATGTTCGGGCTGGGTTGACCACCCCGCATGGAGTCATATTCCTGTCATGCTAGATGCCAGATGCCTATTACTGTTAGTGATAGAGTAATGCTGGTCCATGACATGTACATCATCGTATATCATCTGACCGTCACACTTGGGGAGTCACATTCATAACATATGGCTCTTTATTCTGGGATTAAATCTATAGTTAACAATCATCAACCATATGTGAGATGTCATAAATCGAAGCATTTCATTAATCCTGTGTGACTAAAACGATGCTGTGATTTACAATCTCAAGGTACGCTAGCTGTGATGGTACCTTTACCTTAAATGTGCTTGTTAGTACTGTTTGAAAGAACACTGCCCCGGTGACAGCATCTGGACCTGTTTCTGAGGTTTTATATGCTGTTGAGATCATCCAAAACTGCCAAACATCAAATAAACTTATAGCAATCAAAACCTCTTTATAATTGCGGTTTACTTTCTTTATGAATGAGTGAGAGAGAGACGTAGTGAATAAAGTGGGGGAAAAAAGAAGAAAACCCTTTGAAAGCCTTTGAACGCCTGCACAATTTTAAGTGTGACAGGCATGCAAAAGCCCTGTTAATGTTCGGGGCATGAATGGTTGCTGCGGTACAAAGTAGAGGGCCAACTGCGTGAATATCACAGGAACCTGATGGGCTCCATGCGGCTCCCAGTCTGCAAACTTCAGCTCGCTGACATGTGATGTGATCCTGGTGACACTGGCAGCGCTGCTACTGAGGGACAGCACAAAGGCAACAAGCCCCCCCAGGAAACTGTGCTCTCTGCGAACCCCCTGGGGCTGCTCAGCCATCCTCCAATTGCCCCCCTCGTGGCCCGGCTCTGCCGAGCTTGTTAGAAAGCAGAGCCCAGACTGTGGGTGGATAGGCCCCAGCTGCCTTCCTTGACTTCCAGAATAAATTGACCTGAATGACAGGGGCACACAAACAGTATGATATGTATTATTCCTGTCAATAAAAATGTCCCCATGAATTATGGGCTTTGTATGTAATGTACTGCCGTCTTTCTTCCGGGTGAGAAGAAAAGGCCGAAAGAGAGAGGAGGAGAAAAAAAAGAGATCGCCTTCTTCTAAATGTGTTTGCTTTTTTGTTTCTCGCTTTTTATTATTCAGGGGGAAATGGTAGGAGGCAGAAAGTTGTACGATTGCTTTGTGCCTGAATGGCACTCATATTTGCCACGCAGCTTGAGCGGCGTGGCTTTTGTTTTGCGCTGTAAAGGGAAAGTTAAAAAGGACTTGTGTCATTTTTCAGATCGGCTCCGAGGGAGCGGAGGACCCCGAAAAAAGCAGACTGAAGTTAGAGAATGAAAAGCTAAAAGACAACATTGACTCGTTGCATGTCGAGCTGGAGGAAATTCACAGACTCCTGGAATCCAAAGAGCAGAGGCTGGGTAACATGTCACATTTTAATTCCCTTTTTGACAGGAAAAAAGTGTGCTTGCGTTTTTTCAAATGCATTTTGGGACAAAAACAAACATGTGTCCCGAATGCTTGTTTTGGAAACATAGACACATTCTCTTATCTTTCCCGGTGTGTGAGGTAGGTAGCATTTAGAACGCAATGTTTGAGGACACTTGTCAGACCATTGCTATCATCTCACACTCTGTGGGAGTCTGTGAGGAGAAAGCAAACACAAGACAGGTGTATTCTCAAGGGTCAGGCCTTTATCTCTCCTAGTGTTTGATATTCATTCATTGCTTATGTAACTTTGGTAACCGTCTGAGTATTTTATGCCACTGTTTTTTGTGATTCTGCATGAACACATTGTTTTTTGTAAATCCTCCAAAACAACACATCATTCATTTCATTGCAACATAAACTCCTTTTATGTGACCCCATTCAAAATGTGAAAAACCATCTGCTAAAACGTTTTGCATTGGCTGTGACCAAAGATAAGAGCAGCCTAGGTCTTAAGTCTCTATGGAAATAAAAGCACTTGGGCATTAACACACACTTGGCCCTTGAACTTAGTGGCTTGTGTTTGGTCAGTGCGTGTGAGTGGACGTGTCAGCAGCAATGCACCAGGTCAGAAGCTCATCAGGACCCTGAGCCAGAACAGGTCACGCAGGCCAGGACTGGGCTTCAGTCCACTGACCCAAGATGAAAAAGATGAACAAAGATGAGTGGATGTCCTGTCGTTGTGCTCCCGGCATCAGCCTTTGTTTCTCTTCTAGATATTGTGAAAAGTTGTGGGAGAGAATATCGGACTCTGTCTTTTTTGTGTCCTCTGTCAAATGTTCTCTCTTTCTTCGGTCTATAGCTCTGGATTTGGCACAGTTAAAGTCAGAGGCTGACAACAGCAAAACAGCCCTTCAAAAGGTATTATATAGTAATTATATAGTACATTTTAATTATATAGTAGTAAGCCAGAGGCATCATTATATGCCCATTGCATTTGTTTTATTTAAAACAGTTTCATTTCATTTTATTGCAGTTGACAGGTGAACATGAGCAACTGAAAGTGCAGTTAAACTTTGAAAGAGAAAGTGGCAGAGAAAAGGTAAGGTTTTTAACTTTTTCTTATTATTCAACATATTTATATAGCACCATTAAACACAGCAAGTTTTGACCAGTGTGTTATACAGTCCAAAGTAATAAATCAATAGATAGTCCAAAGATAATCAATAGAAACTATTCTGGGTTCAGCAGTTAAGCTCAGATATGTTGACTGCCACAAAATTAATTTTAACAAAATTACACATATTACACACATAATGGAAGTAAATGGGGCCAATCAGTAAAACCTTAAAATGCCCACCTTTTGGAAAAGTTGCAAAAAATGCATTTACAATGTAAAAAAGTTCCAAACAGACGTTTCAAAAGATTTCAAATACGAAGCAAGATAATATTTACCACTTTATAGTGTCACTTTTAATCAAAGTCTGTAATTTGCAATTCCTTTTTAAATGTTTATGAAATTTTTGAGCGAAAATAGTTTTAAAACAAAAGTTTTCTGTCAATTTCTGTGTACATTTATATATGATATATTTATTGTTTAATTATTCTAATTAATTGTTAGATTATGTAATTATATTTGAAAGTTTAAAACGTTTTAGCATAACTTAATTTAGAAGCTTTACATTTATGCTATGAAATTTTCAAATAATTTGCCCGAGTCTCTTCTATTACATGTGCTAGTTTTCCTGTTTATCCCAGGAAATAACTCTCTAAAAATGGTTACTGTGTGACATCTAAAATAAATATAGCAGCATACAGTATGTGAGGTTTACAGCCTAGACAATGTTGTCCCTCATAATTTTGCATGTTTTACTCGTGAGCTGAGAGGAGCATGCCAGCGGAGCAAATTACCATGAATTAAATACTCTGCAGCAACTGGTGCATGAGGGAGAAATAAATGATTTTATGATATGTGATCAAGCACAGCTGACGTTATGAAGCAACGAGCTGACATTGTAGCGTGTTAATATTGGTAAAACATTTGGTGAATGGACGTGGCGCAGCGTTTTGACATGTATTGATATAGTATTGTTTATTTAGTGTTTTATCTTCTGTGCCGTAAAGCTCAAGTGTGTGTGTGTGTGTGTGAAGTAGCACTGCGTGGTGTAAAGATTGGGGCCATGCCAGAGTTTATATTATTGCACTACAGTAAGAAACCATGTGGTCAGAGTGCTTTGTTGAGCATTTTGAATGCTCTAAGTTGGACTGCTGCCTTGTATTCATAACTCATGAGCTCAAATGTCAGCCAATTGCTTTATTTTACCATCCAAATCTTTACAAAACAATTTGAAATATTTAAAAACACAGAATCTTTCATTTACACACCTAAACAGTTTTGCAGACAAAGTGTATTTAAGCACTGGTTAGCAAGTATCATACACAGCATCTGTGGTTGATTGCGAGGAACAATATGCACCAAGTTTGCCACACAATGGCTGGAATTAAAATATGAACACAGAGGACAGCGTAAAAAGAGTGTGAAAGACTCTATGGTACTCAGCCATTGAATTCGGCCACACAGAATCTAGAAGGTTAAAAGTCTCCCTCTGGCCTTGCAGGGTTGCTGGGAGACAAGCAGCAAGGGTCCTGTCAAAGCTGGCATAATTTACCCTGCAATCAAATGCTCATATTAGCACAGCTCTTCAGCAGAGTAAAGAAAACTATGCATACAGATGTTTATTATTGTCACTTGTTGCTTGTTAGTTATTTAGTTTCAATTAGGTTTATATATATGCAGTACAACTAAAGAAAGGTAAAAATGGCAAAAGTAAAAATTATTATTTTTTCTTTATAGAATAAATATACCGTATATTCATATGTGCTTATATGTATCACATAAATTTATTTTTGATGACAGTTATTTGATTATTATAAAGCTCAACACTAAAAATGAATCGCTGAAATTAATATAAAAGTTTTCTCCAATGCCCATTTTTATTTAAAAAGTTTTTTTTTATTTGAATATTTACGATATGTATTGAATATATTTCGGTCATGCTCAGATGCATAATTTAATATACAGATATACTGTATAATACAGTTTTTAATTACTTATGTTGCATTCATTAAAAAAAATACTTTAAATAGCTTTAAATGTGTTATTAAAAATTTCTAGAAAGCTTACCAAGTTCTGCAGTGCAGACTGTTTTTTTTTATTATTATTTCTTTCATTTTAATATTTTAAATTTGTATAATTTAATATACTAATATACCTGGATATAGTTTTAAATTACATATTTATGTTGCAGTATTTAAAAAAAAAATATTTCCTTCCTTTCTTTTTTTTTTTTTTGTTAAAGTGTTTTATAATAGAGAGACATATTAGTTTCAGATCAAAAATGTTCTTACGGCTCTTCACAATATACTTAGTGGCCACAAAACCTGGTAGGGCCAGGAAAGAGACTAATGGAGCAGGTGGTGGCCAAACACACTCCATGTAGAAGCCCTGGTTAAAACCACTAATGAAGACCTCCTTAATGTTGTTTGAGCCAACGGGAGGAAAGGATTATCCATATTTAGTGTAGCAGTTTAGATTGGCCTCTTTTCAGTCTTGCACCTTTTGTTGAGCCGTCCCTTTGTGCTGTGACTGACAAACTCAATGTTAAGGTCTAGCATGGTGGCTATGCATAAAAATGTAAAGTGAAAAAATTACGTTTTGAAAAAAATGACATTTTTTTTCACTTTATTTTGGTGACTTTGATCAATGGAGCAGAAAATTTGTTTCTATAGCCAGAAGGCTGCAGGAAAGACCTATAATGAGAGGCTGAAGCCCAGGCCAGAGTGGAGTGTGAAGCTCAGCTGGGTGCAAGCTTCGCCTCTGTGAAAAGACACCCAAATGAACGGCCCGTCAACCACACAACTGCACTTGTCAACAGCACTATTGGCTGACCACTTCTGAAGTTTTAACCTGTGTGTAAACTTTTGGATGGTTTCTTGGACATAAAGTCTGACCTACTGTTCACTCTTGTTATTGCATAACTTTTTTATTGTCTTTTGCAGATGAAACAGTTAAAAGAGGAAATGGAGAAAGAAATTGCATGCATTGAAGCCTCACGCATGAAGGAGGTGTGTATGAGACCCAGCTAAACGCATGCTCAGATACGGCACGGACTTGACGTGAGTCCTATCTGTCTCAGGATGTTTGTAGATCTTGAACCCTTGACCAGTGGACGGTCTGTCCATTACCCCAGACACCAGTGTCCTAAAGCAAAGACAGAGGATAAGGTGCACACGCAGCGTCTAAGTCATATCGATTTTAGCCATGAGTCTGCGGTTAAAATTCAACCCGTACCAACAGTGAAATGCATTCATTAACAGCCATGAGTGATGAATGACATATCTCCTCTCCCTTCTTCAAGTGCAGATCTTTTTTCTTTTTCATATTTGATGTTTTCCTTACCAAAATACTATCTTTCAAAAGTTTAGAGTTATCCAAACCAAAAGTTTTTGTTTATATAATATATTTGTGTATATTTTTGACGTCTATACAAATACACACACATGCATGGATATATTTAGGAAAAATGTGTTTACGTTTATATATTAAATATATTTATTTATGATGTAATTTATTCAAATTTAAATATATTCATGTAAATGCATGTAAATATTTTCATACTAAATGCAGTAATTTGTGTGTGTCTTTATATTTACATAATAAATATACACAGTACAAACACATATATTATGTAAGCAAAAACTTTTATTTTGGATGTGATTAATCGTGATGAATCTTTTGACAGCACTAATATATATATATATATATATAATGAATACACTTAGCTTAATTGAAGCTGATCCTAAAAGTGGCCATAGCATCCAGGCTTCTTATATATGCTTCCCCCTTTTTTTATTTGCTTGTTCATGGCTTGTTAAGACACTGTTGGATGGGAAGGGTGAGGTTAGAGTTGGGGGGTTGGATCAGGACGATGACTTTGTCAACATGGTGACCGCAAAGAGGCGGCTGAGGAGGCGGTCAGCGCCTAGCAGAGGGTGGAATGTGGCATGCAGCTGACACAACACAGTGACAGGCTGGAGTGGGTGATGGGGTACAGCTGAATAGAAGTAGACAATGAGACCAGTTTAAAGTCCACTTCATAAAGGGCACCCTTACAATGAGCTTGGCCACTGTAGTGGCTAGTTATTATGGAAATGCATGGAACGTTTTTTAGTAATGCCCAAGCCTTGATCTTAACTGGCACGTGCCTGGTCCTCTATAGACAGTGACTCAAACTTGCATACAATGCGTTTACAACAGTTTAATTTATTTACCTTGGCAAACAATAGATCTATAAACGTAGGGTCTGTAAATGATTAGAAACACTATATTTCAAAATCAGGTCTTTTTTTTTTTTTTTTTTCTTACCCAATATACACATTACATTACAGAAATTTAGGGTCAGTATTTTTTTTTTTAGAAATTAATATGTTTATTCAACATGAATGTATTAATTTAATCAAAGGTGACATTCAGTTCATGTATAATGTTACAGGTAATTCTGTTTTTTTAATACAATTTTCCACAATTATATTAATCAGCTTATAAATAAGAAAAGTTTCTTGAGCACCAAATCAGGATAATAGAATGAATTCTGAAGGATCACTTGACACTGAAGAATTGAGTACTGATTGCTAGAAATTAAGCTTTGCCATCTCAAGAATAAATTACATTTTAAAACATATTAAATAGAAAACAGTTCTATATATTGAATAAATCTCTCACAATAGTACAGTTCTTCATGAAGATACTTCATATACTACAATACAAGAAAATTCTTTAATAAATTTTACTAACCCCTAACCTTTGAGTAGTAGTGTACCTTGAATCAATTAAACGTCTCACAAGGTTGTTCTTCATTTGAATAATCTGTATTTTATGTGTAAACTGTATCCTGCATCCATCAGCCTAGTAAGGAAGCGTGTTGAAGTGAAGCATGCTTTAATTAGTGTCTTTTCTCAAAGCAGAGGACTTCAGAGACCTTATACAACTCACTATCATATTGTCACAAATCAACACCTACTCCTTTTTGCACACAATGGCTCTTTGAACAATCTGGCAAGGAAACTTTCTTTCTCCCATTCTTTTTTTCTTTGGTTAGGATGAAAGAAAAAGGGTAGACTGACATCCTTTCTGTGTTGGGTTAGACTAACAACACACTCTGCACCCACTCTTACTAAGAGAAACTTAAAAAGGCACTCCCACGTTCTGTTAGGCCTTTTTGGGGGAACACGGGTGGAAAAGTGGATGTCCGAGCTGACCTGAGGTGACCTGACCTTCACACTGCTCTGAACGTACGCACTCAATCAGCCAACATGACATTCCACAAAGCTGTGTCAGGCCTTGATTGTCATGCCACACAAAGTGGACATTTGGTGTTAAAATGACCCTTTGTGAGCAAAGGATTGATATAATGACACAGAATATGGCCCTCCATTTAAATCTCCATTGGGAAAACAGAGCTCCAAAGCCATTTCCTTTCTTCTGAGCAGAGGTGTTTGGGTTTTGGTTTGTCTGTAGTATTTATGATTAACTATAAAACAATGTAAGCTTATGATATTTCTGCTTTTAGATTGGCCATGTGATTGTGTGTTTGTGTACAGGTACTTGTGAGGAACAAATTTGTCCACACTTTAGTTTGGGAACCAACTCCTAATTTGCTGCTTATTAATAGTAAACTGGAGAATTGGACCCTATTAATATTAATTACTGAGACATTTCTTAACATATCTTTTTGTATCGTTTCTGTTACATTGAAAAAATAACTAATACAAGTTTGGAATAACATAAGAATTAATGAATTGCGACATTTTTAGGTTGTAAAGTAATGCAAACACAAGGAAACAAAAGTAAACCTTTATCAGGATTCCTTTATTGACATCCAAATTTTACACAGTAATGCATTTTTTATGTTTTGTAATTCTGTTGTTAGAAACCTGCAATTGAAAAGAAGCATGAGAAGCAGAAGCCAGCAGAAACTACAACAACGGAGGTACCCTTCACTTTGTACAGGTGGAACTGCATGCGTGCATAAACATATCTGAATTTTAGCTTTAAATGTCCTTTAGCTTGCTGGGGATACAGAGTCGGCTCAAGAATTAAAAGAACTAAGAAAGACTGAAGCAATGCAGAAAAAGGAGATCGAAAGGTATAATAAAGTTTTACAGTAAGAGTACAGTGTTTGTTCTTTCTACTGCCCTCTGTTGTTCTTATCGTTTCTTATTATTATCAGGCTCAATAAGCAGTTGTGCATGTCCAATCAGGTGTGGGAAAAGAAGTTTGAGATTTTAAGACAGAGGTACACTGCAAATCTAACTGCTTTTTTTTTATTGACTTCATGTGCTGTTCTACATTGACCATTCCTCTCTTCAGTTTCCATGCCATCAAGGATGAGATGTTCTTGCGGCAGACATTGCAGCGGCAGGAAGCCATTCTTCACAACGCCTCAGTCAGCTTTGTGGTCAGTCGCTACTCTGAAAGGGCTACAGTTTATTCCACTTTGAATAAAATATTCCATTCCACAATATTTACACCAAAACATGTCTTTTTCTTCATCAAAGCCGATCTCATCACACTGAAAGAGAGCAGGAGCTTTAATCATGTAACCCTTAATGAAATCTGCACCTGTGGACTGTCCCGCACACACACACACACACACACACACACACACACACACACAGAGCACATATACAGTAGAGGTTAAAACCCAGAACAGACTTTAACAGGTGCACGCACATTAAGCCCCTCATCTCTGGCCTCAATTGGTGAAAGCTGATGAATATGCATAAGTTTTGTTTTTGTTTTGCGCTGCACCCCATTTACCAGAAGGACAAATGCAACTCAGATCACCTCTTTGAGGCCTGCCTGTGCCGGATGTCATTTATTACACAAATAATGCACATGGAAACAGCTTAGAATGTCTTAAAAGGGACATATACCCAATCTTTGCCACTAGTGAATTTGTATATTAACATTCAAAACTATTTTAAAACAAGTCTCCTGCTCATCAAGGCTGCGTCTATTTGATAAAAAGAAAAAAGAAAAAATAGGAAAAACAGTATATGTTTGTGAAATATTATTCTAATTTAAAACAACTTTTCTTTTTTTATATTTATTTAAAAATGTAATTTGTTCCTGTGATGACAAAGCTGAATTTTATGCAGTCATTTCTCCGGTTTGAATTTGTCTGTAGTATTTATGATTAACTATAAAACAATAAGCTTATGATATTTCTGCTTTTAGATTGGCCATGTGATTGTGTGTTTGTGTACAGGTACTTGTGAGGAACAAATATGTCCACACTTTAGTTTGGGGACCAATTCCTAATTTGATGCTTATTAATAGTAAACTAGTTGTTACGTTTAGTTATGGGTATAAGGTTAAGGTATCAAAAATATGCTCATGCAGAATAAAGCATTAATATGTCTTTTATTAATAAACAGCCATTATACCTGTATTATGCATGTTAATTAGCAGCTACTTGATAGTGAGAATTGGTCCATAAACCAATTTATATATGTCCTTAACAGTATATAGTGAATAAATTGGATGTTCGGAAAAAGGACATTTGGAGTGACCCTTATTAATTAAAAGTTAAATATAATGTTTTCATTATATCGAAAGATTTGTTGGGGTTTAGGTTTAGTGATAAAAACTCTATGCAAACAGCTGCATCTATGAGATGTCCTCACAAATAAAGTAAAACCAACATGTGTATGAAAACTGGAGATATTTCATATGTCTTTTTCTTGCAGATGGATGCTCCATGTTCACCGCTGCAGAAGAGTCCAGCAGACAGTACTTTTAAAAGGCTGGGCTATAGTAATATGGCTCCTTTGGTAAGAAACCTTTCAACTGACAACTGTTCTGGTTTAGGTGTGATAGACTTGAAGATTAAATATCCATCTGCTGCAAGCCACGTATAGGTGCTGGAGGCCAGCAGAAGATGGACATCAGTCTACAGACTGAGAGAGAAGCAGATGCTATTCCTGGATTAGGTTAGTTCATGACCACCTGAAAGACATAACAATACAGACCAATAACTAAAACATCTCATTTAGCCTCAAATTCACCACATTTAAAAACAAAAACAAAAAAAAAACATAGTCATAAGATGTTCAAAGATATCTGACCAAACATGCCCATCACTCTGAAAGGCTGCCTTGTGCCTATTATGATATTGGCATTGACACGTGAGGAGTAGGAATGAGAAATGATGGAGAGAGTAGTCTTGCCTCAGCTACTTTTTAATCTCTCTTTTGCCTTTTATTGACTTTCTGATGATTGGGATCTAGGTTAATGAGCTTAGCAGGCAGGACTTGGCCAGATAACTGAAAGACTTAATACCCTCTGTCAATATGGAAGCTCTCAGACACAAATATCTGATGCACAGAAGCTAACTAATCAATCTGCCCAGATTACACCGCTGTCCTGTCGGTGGATTTCAATAGCGCAGTAATCAAAGACAATAGATGTGTGTCATTGGTTTTGCATTGCTTCTTTCTTCTTCTTTATACACTTAAAATGAATATGATATTTATGCACTTTTATATTTGATTATTTCTTTGAGCATTTAATTGGCTTTTCCTGAGCACAAAATTTGCATATTAGGATCATGTGTCACTGAAGACGAGAGTAAATTCTTAAACTAAATTAGTTTAAAGGTTGCTTTCACATATGTAAAAATATTACATATTAAAATTTAAATATGTTTCTCAACATTACTGTTTTTATTGTATTTGGCTTTTACATCATGTCTAACCCTCTGCATATTTGCTTAAGCCTTGTACTTGCAGCCTTGGCTCTGGGTGGATAGAGATGTCTACAGGCCATTGCAGTAGTTTATAGTGGGTCAGCATGAAGGGGGTCACTGGTCCTCTGTCCAAAGGGCCTGGCCAGTGACCTCTACAACTGCTAGCTGGCCCCTGTCTAAACCACGGGAATCTGGTCCATACATCACCACTGACACTCAATAATTGAGACACTGGAGATAAGGCACTGGCTACTGAGGGTCTTGACACTTGGAAAGAGTTGGCAAACATTGTTGTCACACAGCAGATTATGTTTATTCAGTGTATCACCAATTTGGTGTGAATAATTCCAAGCTTTTATGGCAAACGCACTTTTACAAGCTCTTGTTTGGACATTTGTGCTGCCTGTCTAATGGGGTCTTGTTAGCTGAGCTTTATTTTTTAAATATGTGTATTGCCTTCTAGTAATAATCAGATATAACGCCAGTATGTTTGACCAAAGGAAAAGTGTTAACATTTTTTATTTTATTTAAACGTTTAATATACTATTAAACCTTTTAGCCACATTGCGAACATGGACAAAGAGAGTAAAACTTGGTAAATGGTAAAATCTCACTTTTTTCCTAAAAGATTTAAATGTTCCCTTTTTAATATGGCAAGTGCATAGCTTCAAAGTCATTCTGCAAATGATCAAAAGAAGGGGGACAAGACTGCTTGGACACAACCATAATAAATTTTGGCTTTTTTTTCTCTTTTTGTTCATGAATACGTCTGGCCCATATGCTTTTCTGCAGATCTATTTGAAAGAGGCATTTACAAACCCAGGCCCACCACATTAAACACTATAACAATCTTCATTCATGGTAACTTATCAGACTCAATTAATCAACCTCAACAATGGCAATTCTGATGTGTTCAAGCAACCTGAAAGGCCTAGGTCAGCACTAGGGCAGTCCTGAGCCTGACGATTTTTCCGCACGTAAAAAAGCATATTCTGTTATCTACCACCATTAAGACCCTTTTTATCTTTTATTGAGTGTCACACCCAATGAAATAAAATAAAATGTGTTACGAAAAATAAGCAACTTTGAAAACAAGCTTTCTGTTTCTCCCTCTCAGTTTTTGTTTTCTTTAAAAGGCTACAAAGCCTCGGAGTTGATAAAAAGCCTCTCAGTCAGTCTCAAAGGAGCATGTCTTCTCTGCTGCAAAGTGAATGGTATTGTTATGGCTATTCCAGTGGGCTGAAAAGGGGTAACCACTGGTTTGATTCGGTTACACGGTGTGGTTAAGTTCTCCCTCCCACCGCCTTGGTGTCTATGGAGGGTCCGTGACCTGTTTTGAATCGGCCAGGGAAATGTCATGTTGCCCCTCCCATGGGCAGTGCTCACATTCACTTGATTGGTACAAAAAATGACTTGGGATGGTTAAAACCACAGTTCGTGCAGCGCAATTTATATGTGCTCTAATAGGAATGAAATGTATGATTTACTAGTTATATTCAGTTATATGACTGGTTATAATATCCACTCCATTGATTTCATTTAAAATAAAACTACTCATTTTGGGATTCTTCTGCCAAAGCCTCAATGTTTAGTGTCTTTTAGATGCAAAAGATTCATTTTGATCGTCTTGGCATTGAGAAGCTTTTTGCTAATCAAGTGTTTTATGTAATTGCAGAGCCCAAGCTGAGTGTGGCAGATGAAGAAGATGAAGAATTATAAACTGGAGTGCTTTCTCTCTTTTCGACATGCATCCACTCTAGGTTTTTGAAGTTCAAATCACATTTAAAACAGAAATGGCTTAGTCTGTGCACAGCGTGTTGATAATGGTGTGAAACTCTGCTTGTTTTCTTTATGAATCAGAAATAAAATTACAGTGTTAAGGAACAGTCAAAAATATTATGCAATATTAATATATATATATA
>JAUMHP010000041.1:10300712-10314049 GCA_032361065.1 Enteromius trimaculatus | reverse complement strand
ATTTGTACATCAATAACAACATTGATTTAATTGTTAATTAATAGTTTTATTTCTAAAAAAAAAAAGGAAGCACCTAGTTAGATTGAACTCATAGTCTTTTAATTATATTTAAGGACATTGATCTACCAGTTTCTCTAATAAAGCATATGTACAGCAATTCCTATTTCGTACCTTTGAAGAAAAGTCTGTTCACTTGAAGATGTGAAGATATCATGGCACTGTACAGTGCGATTGAACTTGTTTGGCATGCTTTCAAGCGAAGCAAAGAGAAAACTTCAAATCTCTTTAAGTAAATTCATTAGATTTCTCCCATAGTGAAGCCACACAGAGCTCCCATTAAGAGAAAACAAAGGCTATCGTGACTTTAACTGACTGTAATTGACTGTGCTGTGAATGGGCTCAGTCTGCTGCAGCTCTTAAGCCTGAATGCTGTTGGAGAGGTGCAGACATGAGTAACTGTATGCATTCTTCTGCCACAGTAAAGAGTGCTCCAAGAATGGTCTTTCGCTTTCCGCATGCCGCATACAGCACAAAACCAGCGGAATGCACAGCTTTGGAGGCGATCTCAATGGCTGTGAAGCCGAACAATAAGATCTTGGCTCTCTAACCCATTTCAGTCTTTAGTCTTGCTCTTCCCCCATAGCTTTTACTCAGTCTTTATTCACTTCTTCACTGTACCGGGAGCTCTACTTTTACATTTTGTACATGCTTTAAATCAAACATTTGATTTTACTCTATGAAGTGATAAAGAGTACCACTGACCTTCTAAATCTATAGAACAGAGTGGTTTGGCTGGTAGCTGTAGTGTTCTGTATAAACAGTGTCGCTCTGTGGCAAACCCCTGCGGAGCTGTTCTCCGAATTCTGGTCTCTCCAGACCCCACTGACCCTCAGGGACAAGCTTAGAATCAATTACCAATTTCTCCTTTAACTATCTGTCATGTACAACGGATGGTTATTGGGTTATGACTTGATCAGCCTGATCACTGTGCCGTGACCTTTTTCTCAGGGATTATGTGATTATGGCCTAATTCCTTGTAATCTTCCACTAACTGGTCCATTGCCAAAATCACAAAACAACTTTTCCATACTGCTGTGCTACTGAACAGACCAGCGTGGTCCGAACTGCTTGCAGCCCTGTTACCGTGGAAACTACTATAAGATGTCAGATATATATCATTAGCTAAAACAATCTCAGGAGGGGGTATCGCACTAAAGATGTTTGCTACTTTCACAGGGTTTCAGGCTAAGGTTGTAAAACAACAAAGTGGAATTTTAGCTGAACTCCAGAAATTAATTAGTTTCATTAGTTGGTGGATAAATGGCGATGGCTGGTGTGTTGGATTCCAGCAGAGTTTCACCATAGAGGGTTAATGGGAGTCTGGCCTGGAAGCTTTCCCAGCTCTGGCCCAAGGCCATTTCAGCCAATCACTCTAAACTCTATGGTCAAGTTGCACTGAGCTGCTGTTTTACGCTTTTGCCTCCCCTCTGCCACAAATATAAGTTCATTCAAAGCTGGAAAACAGTTGAGGACTAGAGAATTTAAAGTTTTTCAGAGTGCTGGGGGTTACCAAGTGTACTTGGATGCTTAATGAAATAAAATAATAATAATAATAATTTAAGCAATGAATTATAATAATATATTTTCATATGAATATATTATTAAAATATTAATTATAATAATTTTATTATCACATGATTTTTGTCCAAGAAAACTATATATATATATATATTACAGATTTTATTGTTTTGAGAAATTATGCATTAATGACATAGCCAGACCTCTTTACTCTAAATATGCTATTTTGTGTGTGTGTGTGTGTGTGTGTTACAGCTGCATTTATGTTGCAAATACCTCCCCGCTGAGAAATGCTTATGATAGGAGAAATCAGTTGGACAGCAGTGAGGTTCATGCCAGCGAACAAGTGAAAGGTCTGTTTTCATAGATTTCCTTTTGTGAATATTAAAACGAGACCCGGTGAAAAATGATGCATGCTTTTACACTTTAGAAACCTGGCAACTAGGGGAAAAACCCTCTCAAGTCCATCCTGTCGAACAAAAGGCGGTCGACGCATTGAGCAAAGACGCAACGAGTTCTGCGTCCCAGGCACATGACGTGCATCATGGAAACATATTGTATCGAAATCGTTTGTGGGAGAATACCGGGGATGAAAAAGAAAGGGGCGCTTTGATCCGCGCCCTGGGGTCCCGAGCTCCCCGAGTGCGCGCAGACTGACTGCAAGGACTTATTCACTTTCAGATAGACACACTTACAAACGCCACTGAATGAAATTTGCATATTTGTAATTTATCACATTTTAGCCCGACTTTTCTGTCTCTTTGCGGAAGGTAGAAGTGTGAATAAAAAACTGGATCAATTATCAACGCGAAGCTGTTCCCTTCTCATAGGCAGAACGCTGGTTCTTTTGGGAAATAAAAAAAAGAGTTGCTGTTAAGGGGGTAAAACTGCAACCAATGAAAACAGAGAACCTTTTTAAGCCAAATTTTACTTTTCATTTTTGTCATGTAAAATAAATAAATAAAAAACTACTTTAGAAATATGCTACGAAAATTGCTAACACATAATAACTGTAAAATTTGCACGATTGCGTCATTTATTTATGGAACTGTTGCATGCCTTGCGGAATTGAGTATGGGCTTTTCATATGTTAAAAGTGTTTTTCCAAGTTTCTAAACCCGTATTTCTTGAAGAACCACCAGAGTATGCGTATTTCCATGGCCATGAGTTCGAACAAAGCAGAAAACATTAATAAAAGTATGGGGATCCAGGCATTGAAATTAAGTGACAGGCAGGGTCTGGATATCTTAGCACTGACACAAAACCGCATACGGTAACTACATGCCTGCCTTGAAATACGAGCGTTAGAATAAAGGAGCAGTAATATTTCATATGGGGCACGCAAAAGCTGGATACAATGCTTCTCATATTAAGAACAATATTCAGTCCATTCTGTGGCGAACAAAGATCATAGCAAGACGTCTTTGAGGCTAATTCAGTCAAAGGCACATTTTGGCTTCCCCCGCGGTAAGGTCAGTGTCGATGTGTATGGTCCACCAAGGGTGGTATGGGGTTCCATGGCCAAGCAAAGCCAGCTGTCCCTGGTGTAGGGCGACCAATCTGAATTGTTATTATAAAGCACCAGAGATACTATTGTGGCTAGTCGTGAACCTTGTGTTATGAGTTTAAAGTTCAACGATTTTTTTTTTTTTTTGCCTAGATTAAAACTGCTAGAAAAATGCAAGTTTTGTACGGTCAGCTATGACTTCTAAAGTAACTAGTTGGCTTTTTTGCGCAAATCTTCTTGAAGTTTGCTTTGACCGTGACTTGGAAAAACACCAGTAGCCTACCATTCATTTAATTGCTGTGTATCCAAAAACCATAATGATGTCATAATGCACAAAACTATTATTAGTTATTAAAAGTTTATAAAATTATGGTAATCACGAACTTCAAATATTAATAATAGCCTAATACTTGAGGTTATAATGTTTTTTAATGTTTAATATGAATCATTTTACATTCCATAGATGAGCTGTTAATTAAGGTAAAAAGTAACTAACTTGGGTTATAATTTTAGTAATTTATTGTAGATACTGTAAAACAGCACTTTTTATCTAAACATTTCTAAAGAAGCACATTAGAAGTGCATCCTCAGAAGAGAAAAAAAAATGCGCCAAGAAAATAAAAATCTTGAAGCAAATTTTGTGCTGCAAGGGGATTCAAGCTTTGGGGTGAAGAGAGGGAGGCCACCTTCAGACGAGCAAACTCTGCCAGCTACCCATTTTGCTCTTGTTAGCCGGGTATCCCGTGCGCAAAACCCCAGCATGCCTTGGTGATATTTTATATTCCAAGCTCCAACGTCATGGCATAAGAGTATTTATTCTGTAGATAACTGGCTTCTTTTGTTACAAAGTAGAATGAGGTGCTGTCTGAGGCGGTCATTTTCTCCTTTTATGCGCATTTGAACAATATTTTCTTTTTCTTAAAAGTCCTGCACGCGTGCGCGCTTTTGTGCACTTGTTTCCCTGGATCCCGTTTGGCTGCTAAGAAGTTAAATGATTCGCAATAGACACCGGTTGCTCTGTGGAGGGTTTCGTCAGTACAAAGGCTGCTGCTTTCGCACCATATGCTTAATGGATACGGTCTTAAAGGCCATAAAAAGGTAAAACGTGGTCTTTTAAAAGTTGGAAAGGTTCCCTTTATTTGATTTAGATGGAGCAGACTACGTGCGCACAAACCCAAGCGCGCCCGGGCATTGACTCGGCTCTTTCTTTTCTGAGACAGCGCAGCCACCACGTAGTGTGTTTCATTACAACATAAGCTTTTCATCACCCGGCTTTGTCCTGAATGAAAGTAATGCTGTGAATTAAAGAAATGACAATATTTTCTATCAGCTTTAAGGTCCAAGAGAAGGGCTCTCAAGCTTGGCAAAAATCAGGCACATCATTCATCATGTCACCCCGCACCTGTGGTCCTGGCATTCAAAGTATACAAACCTATTCTTATTAACCTTAATTATTCAAAAACGACACAATGGCTGAAACAGAGCAGGTTGAAGTCTGTTTATTGGTCGTAAATGTCTCTCTGAAGATCTCCAAGGCTCTTTGTTAGGCCCGCGCGGAGACCGCTCTTCTCCTTTCAGACATGAGTAGCCTTGGACTTTTCAGTTTTCAATCGTAACATCTGCTTAATCGTACGGATCAAAATATGGAGACACCAAACATATGCAATGGAGGATTTGTTAAATCCGGGTAATGAGTTATTAACAAGACGAAACAATGGAGCAGGATGGTGAGGGCCTTATGTTAACGGAGTCACTTACGAAGCGCCTCGCATTACCCTTCCTCTGAACCGAGCGAGCGCCAGGTGATGGCGGGGAAATCAATGTGCTTAGAAGGCAGCGCTCGGCCTCTTTTTTCTGCACGTGAAAAATTGGTGGACATAAATTTAATGGCTTGATCAAGACACTGCAATGCGTCTATTGCCCGTGGACTTGGAGGACAAAACAATACAGTTGGCTGGCTTGCGTTGGCGCCCTAAATCCGGGTGGATCATTGAAAATGTGTTTTATTATTACGCACGTCATGCTTTACTGTTCCCATATTGTGTCAAGACAAAGGCTAATGGTACATTAAAGACAAGACAACCATGCCAACACGTCTTGGAGACGTTGTAGACGGAGACGGGCCTCCCTCTTTGCTTGTTTTAAGCAGCTGCTGTCCAGGACCCAGGCGCACAAAAAGAACAAGTTTGAAATACCAGGTGCATCGACGAGCAACTCGACAGGGACGGAGATGTTAAAGTCCTAGCAATAAAGATATCATGGCAATTATCTGCAGACTCAGCACCGTGTAAAACTAGGGGCGCCTGGACAGCCTGTACTTTGGCAACAAAGTCCCCCTACCCGGGGTGCGTGATGAGCCAGGCTTTCTCCAGCACCTGTTAGCCTGTGCCCTCCCGAGGTAATATTTTTGGACAAATAATTAGTGATATATTTGTTACATTGAGGATCACGCTGTACCCCCGGGACGCGACTCGGACGTGGGGGATTTAGTAGAGTTTGAGTACAGGGGAATCAACTGGTGTTTGTTCAATCTGGCAGCTGGCACCCCGATGCCACTGTTGCCATGCACTAATGAAAACGCGCTAGACTCAAAGATTTTCAGTCTTATCCTCCATATTTTCGCAGGGGATAATCCGAATATGAGCAGATTTAACGCTTATGAGAATCTTGATAGGCGTCGTTCCCAGCTTAGTGCGCATCCTAAGATTGTTGACACTGATAGCTATAAACCGTGCGTAATCGTTTCACTTTCTTTAGTAATTAGTCGTGGACTACATGAGACTCAAAAACTTATGTCGCTGACTACAAATTTATTTTGCCACAAACAAAAAATAAAAAAAAAAAAAAATTATATATATATATATATATATATATATGTCTGCAGTAACCCACGCAGATCATGATTATCATTATTTTTTTTTTTACAAACGGTTTTATACAATTATTGAATTCTGCTTGTAGCTTGTTTGAAATCTTAACTCAATCTCAACATGAGATCGCTCTGTAGCGTAATAATTGCGCAACAAGTAGGCAACTCTATTTTGTGTTCCGCACAACATCATTATCTACCCACGGGCATCCACTGTCGCGGACTTCCAAAAAGATTCGGTGGGACCCTGGAACACATAGGCTAATAACGCGAATAAACCTGACAAGCAATAAATGGTCGCCTTTTAAGCTTTGCCAAGCCAAAACCGAAACCTGAAAAGATCCAGTGCATCAGCCTTTTTCTTCCGCTCCACCAGCGCTCTTCCAAAAGATGCTTTAAGGGTTTTGTACTGTGCCAGTTTTCAAACACTCTCTTTCACTATAGCGCGAGGTGCCAAAATACAATGATAGCGGCGTTTTTGTCTTTCCCTAATCAAATTGAAATGTTACCACGGGCAAATAGTTGAAATCGCCATAAGACGTCTGAGGTCCTTTATCTTAGTTAAGTCTGACTTGGTAACATTAGACTTTCTAATGAGCATAATGGGATTACATGGTTTTAGTCCTGCGCCCTGGATAGCAGAAATCAACGCGTTTAATGAGGCGCTAATACACGGAAAGGTTGAATTATGTCGATCAGTTAAGATTTAAATTCATTCATTAGGGATGTTCACAATGGAGTTTGCGAAATATTGTTGACACTGATTAAATAGTCATCTCCTCATTATAAAATTACATGATAAAAACTAACAAAATGGGGAAATGAATACATGGGTAAGCAGTAAACATTGGTTAATAACAAAGATATACTTATGTAATACAATAATAATAATAATTCTACTAATTAAATGATTGTCCACAATGTATTGGTAATGTGATATAATCAGCAATGCGTTATTAAAAAAACTGAGATGTTAAATGATTATTAAATAAAATACCTGTAATTCCAGTCTGAGTCTATCCATGATATTAGCTTCCAGTCGCTCTTCGTGAGTTTACTTTGGACATGTGGACATGGGCATGTGTTTGGGCTACCTCTTAATAACTGCGAGAGCTGACGTAGAGACAACTGGGTACACAGAACACGAGTGGATACCACGGGAAAATCTAGCCTCGGAGCACCTGCAGTGTACCCAGGCCAACTGCCCAAGGCAAAGGAAACGTCATGCCTCTTTTACCAATTTAGAGCCACACTTTAAAACATACTCCTTCCTCTCCTGTTTCGTTATATATTTATTTTTCACCCAAACTGTCAGATTCACAGCAAGGGTCCGTCAGATTTCCATAATGATAAATAGTGACATCTTTCAGCTGTCGTTCTACACTATATCCAGAGCTTCACACCTCACATTAAAGTATCTATTCAGAAATCACGTTTTAGTTACAGTTAATCGCACGATTTGACTCTATTCATAGGCAAAGAATAAAAGATGACCTGTCTACGAGATATATCGTCATATACTGACGCTACGATTGGAATTGTGTGTACCATGTGATGCATGTTTGCCTAAATTAATATCATTTTGATACGTTACTGTTGAGCTTTGAGGAAACAAACAATAGTGGTGTCCATATGTTCCTAGGAATTGTTTTATATAGGCCTGTTGTGGGTTCATTGAAAAAGTCGAACACAAGAGAGTGAGATATTAGACAAATTTATTGAGACATCATAGTATAAATATAGACAATTTTCGTGTTTCCGTTTGTATAAAAATATGTTTGTTTGACATAAAATCCTTATTAAATTAGAAAAATATATTACAGCACAATTAAGCAATTAAATACGACACAAAATGATTGCCAGTGGCCTTCCCTTCAATTCAGACTGAAAAGCTGAAAACACAGATAGTAACAATAATACATTACTAATAAACAAAACATGGATATATCCATACAATTCAGTTTTACACAATGTGTATACAGAATAATAACGGCACTGCCTTAGGAAATAAAGTTAAAGGGGGGTTCGTTCTCAATGTTGTTGATGGATGATTTTAAGTGCAACTTTCGTGGGTCCTCGGGTGTCCAGACCTTCGCTGTTCTAATGATGTTCTGATCTTTTAACTGCTTCTCATCAGTCCATGACAGAGAGTGTCCGGCGAGAGGAGGCAGCCCGTAGTCTGGGTCATTTGGAGATGGGGATCCTGGAAAAAAAAACGGGGGAGAATTGTTTAATAATCATACTATTATTACTATTAAAATAGCTAATAATAAATAAATGAATAAAGATATACATACTTGTTCCTCTGTGGCAAATGATGACTTTCTTGGGTTGGTTTAAAGTATCACTGTGTGGGTTCCGGATCGGCATGTCGGACTGCACAAGTTCTGCAAGGAAGTTTATGTAGCCGATAGCCAGGCGTAAAGTGTCAACTTTCGAAAGTCTCTTCTCGTATGGTAGAGTAGGAATGTGAGATCGCAGTCCCTCGAAAGCATCGTTAATGGACTGCATCCTCCGTCTCTCCCGGACGTTGGCAGCTTGACGCAAGTGTTGCATCTCCGCTTCGGATCTCATCCGCCTCCGCCTCTTCAGCAAGGGACCGTCTCTGTGCGGGGACAGTTCCGAGGTGCTGTCAGCGCATCCGTACGAGAAAGTCGAAGACGACGAGGAAAAAGAGAAGTTGCCAACGTCACAATAATCTCCGTCCTGCGATATCCGACTGTCCTTATAATACTCTTGGATTTGACTGGTGAGGAAATCAACGTCCTCATCCAAAAAGTCGTCTGTGTCCAAGTGGTCCCTCGACGAGTGGTCCGTGAAGAAGTCATCGTCGTCGAAATAAGGGGAGGAGAAGGAGTCTAAACCTGTGAATGGATCCAACACAGTGTCCATTTTTTTGTGTTGTGTTGGTGTTGCCCAGTAACAACAATCGCCGACTCTTCGATCTTTCCTCTTGATGCTCAAGAGTTGGTTCAGTTTGAAAGGCGGCACGCGAGGACTCTTATAACTACATCCATAGTCGCGTGCCATTGACCGTAAGCGCCAACCAATCAGCGCGAAGCATCCCCAGCGCCCTCTGCTCAGGCAGCTCACCTTAGGATAAGGCATGTTTACAGGCCACCTCCCCAGTACACGCCCCCTGAGCCCAAAACACCGAGACAGGACATGCTCCTAAATTGTCGACAAAGCGACTGCCTATATTGACAACTGTATCAGAAATAGTGTCCCCGTCAGTGGCATTGTCAAACATTAATAAATTACCATAATAAATAAATAATTATTGATTTCTTTTTGTTTTTAAATCATTTTTTATCGCTTACACACTTTATTCGAATGACAGAAATTTGTGATTACACACACACACACACCCACACCCATATATATATATATATAATTAAGGAACCCCACATGTGCAATTATATAGGCCTAACTGCAAAGCACGAATATTTTGGAACTAAATTAATTTCCTAAAAATATAATAATACGCACGTCATCATGCACTCTCAGAGCTGTCAATGGGTATTAAAAAAGCCAAAAGGAACAATTTTGCGTTCCCTGAAAAGTCTTTTAGTGAACATTTCTTGTTTTGCCCCTTTTGTGCAATAAAATGTTTACAGTAATGTTAATGCTTATTCATGAAAATCTTTATTTTAAAGGTACTAAAATGCACTGGTTTAGGGCAAATACACGTGTAGTGTTTGAAAAGGTACAACCCCAGTGACATCTTTTGTGCCCTTTTTTTTCTAAAGGTTTATGAATTTTACAAAAGTTTTACAGTTATTGTGTGAATTGTCTAATTTCTCAGTTCCTCTGCTGTTTAATGAACAGACAGACACGTAACAGCAGTTTAACGACCCGCTGCGCTCTCTTAATTGTTAAAGCTCTTTCCGCCATTAATGTTGACTGGATAAAGTGCACCCAGTTATCACATGTAATTAAGGGGTCAGAGAGGTAGGTAGTCCTAGTGTTGACCCTGTCACCTTGAGGCTCCTCTTAAAACAGGTAGCCATTCAAGCGCTTACCATTCTCGTGCGCGAAGCCCCTTCCATCAGCCTCTTAATTATCAAGACGTGCAGCTATGTTAAAGCCCCATTGGTTGTGCACGAGGTCTATACAATACAGCACAAACATTTGTGTATGAGCGATGTCAGTGAAAGGAGCTGTCATTTAAGAGGCAGAAAGGGTAAAGAATAGGTCTCTCATCAATCACGGGCTGTAGGGTGCCAGGCCGCACGTTTGTATCGAAGCAGTGGACACTCGCCTGTCCAAGAAACAATCAAAAGAATAAGGCAAGAGCTTCGGCGATAAAGCGGGGGCGTTTGCAGCTTTCAATAAAAACAACCTATATTCACCCTAAACGACCAATCTATGACAATACGTGTTCTTGAACAGGCGAAAAGAAAAACTGAATGGCAAAACAAACATAAAAATGACTCTCGCTGAATTGTTATAACATCAAGAGAAATGCTATATATATATATATATATATATAGATAGATAGATAGAATGCTGTATATATAGATAGATTATATAGAGGGTTTTACAAGCCAATAAGAGTAGGAGATGTATACTTCATTTTTCCCTATATCGTAAACAATTAAAGTTTTAAGGTACACATAATAATACTTTAAAGTGCATATTAGCAAAGTGTATATCTTTTGAAATGGGATGACCACATTAAGCGCTGGGAATTTTGAATATTGTGTTCATTAATATTATGGAAAATTATTTAATGTTTGTACATTTATAAATTTAAAAAAAAGAAACCAGAGAACAATGAATTATCTATAAATTAGGTATAAATCATTCATGTTACAAAATATAAAATGTGAATAGGAAAACGTATGTAAATCCTGTATTGAATCATCCGAGTTAATATTCTTTTAAAAGTTTAAAACAGATTTATATTGAATAGCAAACAAATCACAATTAAACTAATTATTGTAGAGAACTGCGCCACGCGTTTGACCGACAAATTCCCATAGATTTTTGAAAAAGAGGGAGTTTTGTCCTATAAAGTGGTGCTTATTTTTTTCTTTTAACACGAGACATCATTATCATCAAGTGCTTGAATAACAAACAAGAATAAATATACCAGCGGAGAAACGACAAGCAGCGGGTATGGTTTTATTATGTAGGGGGCTGGTTCTGGCATTAAGAGCAGTGTGCCTCACAGTGGTCGCCAATGAGGAGGTTTGTAAGACACCTCACAACAAATTATGCCGGTACCTGAGATGCTAACTGGTTGGAGCCCATAAACAACCCTTATTCTCTGCTATTCAAATAGAGATGGAGGGGGTCACTTTGTTAGTAAAAGGGAAAAAGGGTCTGGTGAGTGTATGGTTGTTGCACCCCGCTGCAAGCTGCAACGCGAGGGACAATCCGTGGGAATCACACCACTTGCGCGCTCTGCACTCAAAGAGACCCACTGCCGGCCCTGAATGAACAGAGCAGCCGTACAGCTTGTATGCTAAAACGCGCATTTGGAATATTAAAAAAGGTGCTGATGAATGTCTGTTTTTGGTAAGAGGGCTGTTAATTCAATTAATACATTGCTTGGAAGATTCTAAATTGACGAGGCGCAAACACACCAGAACGCATTTCTACTTCAGTGCTGCGAGCATTTCAATAAATAGCCTAATGATTTCGTTTGTCTTCATAACATAAATAAGAAACGTCACTTAAAGACTATTTACCAAATAGCGCAAAGTTCACGTTCAAGTGCGTAACGCGCATACAAACTGCCCATGAATTGGAATGGAATGGTGCACCTGTAGTCCACCGTGGAGCGACACAAGTGGCACCTGAACGCGCACCGGTTGTTCAGCAAAGCGAGTCATTGCGCCATTAAGCACAGACAGGACCGTGACCGTCACCTTTGCGCTAGCAATTAAGCAATGTCACATATCTCAGCGGCCGCGGCTGCAGACCTTGGGCTGGCATGGGAATAGCAACACATGGATTTTTGAACAGATATTACAACGATGAGCATTATAAATGAGACGTCTTATTTCGTGTCATGGTGCATTAAAGTTCACGAAGCGAGTAAAAGCTGCAAGCAGCAGGAAAAGACATCAAACGCTGAAAAACTAAGGACAAAAACTCAACAATATTAATTATATTGTAAACAATAATTATTAAAAACATTAATATATTTTAAACATTATTATTGCCGTTATTATTAAATTACAGATGCTTTGGAAACAGTTTGGATTAACGAAAGGAAAGTTTATTTAATTCTAAATACAGTGGAAATCTCTACTAATCCGTTTAATCTCTTGTGTCAAACAGGATTAGATTAAAGGGAGATTAAATGAATCAATCAATGACAATAATTGGGCTGCTTAACAAGGTAATATGGGCTTGATAGTAGGTGCACCAAACCTCTTGAACCGCCAATGTTTTAAAATACATGATTTTGACTGGGCTTTTACTGAAAGACACTTCGTGGGCCAATTACAAAAATCTATTTTCAGCAACAAATAGTCAACAATTGCTGAAACAAAAGCCGCGCGAAGCGAGTGGCATTGGTCCTCGCGTGTTGGGTAATGCAAAACGTTAAAAGGCACCACACTTTGTCGACGCGCCTGTCAAGTGGCTTTCATTGTTTCCACACTTTACATTTATTGACCTGGTATTCAAAAAGGTTGACTGGTAGACAACTATTGACTACAGGAGCTTCGCGTTTTCACGGCCTCTTTGAAGGGTCATAGATGTTAGGAGCGCAAGCTGCAGAACACTGGGGATCCCTGGGAATCCAGCCACATGCGCCAGAGCAACAGGAGCAGCAACAGCGCACCAAGCGATCGTTCTCCAGCTTGCCAGACAAATTAGAACGGCAGTCGTGGGGTGTGGAGGGATTCCTGCATTCACGGGATGAACAAATAAAGCCTTCTTTTTTAAGTGTCACATCACACGGGGAAGCATTGTTCCTTAATGGGTTAAGAAAGGCAATGGTTTATATGGCAGCAACCCAGGCTCAGCATCTCAATGTAGCCTATCTACTGTAAGCCTGTCAAATGTATTTGATCGAATAAAAACTTCGATTAAACCCATTAAAGGAAGATTTATATTTTATCCTAGATTAAACGCATCAATTTCACGGATCTGGAACTGGGGGATGTAGTTGGAAGCTAATCATAATCCCCTCAAAAACGTAAACAGCACCTAAAAAGTGTTACATAGTTATTATTACGTTTATCCTCGCGGAGATTAAGAAGATTATTGATTCACTACATCCTAGACTAATTGATTTGTCTATCTGTGTTAATCTGAAAATATGGCTGCCCGCAGGCTGTTTCAGATTAGTGACGTGTTTGTCTTATAGCGTCCAGCAAATAAACCTCAGGAAAAGGGGAGCGCGGGAGGGGGGCTGGGGGGTGG